>JAOEHX010045660.1:0-70713 GCA_025448015.1 Bolborhynchus lineola
GGCCACCACTGACCCATGGCACTGAGGCCTCATCTCCATGGTGTGTGAACACTGCAGGGACGGTGGCTCCAGCCCTGCCCTGGGCAGTTCCAACGCTGAGCACCCTCTGGGGAAGGAATTGTTCCTCGGCTCCATCTAAACCTGCCCTGGTGCAGCTGAGGCCGTTTCCTCTTGTCCCATCCCTTGTTACCTGGGAGAAGAGCCCAGCACCCCTCCAGAGACCCTGCATGTGGAGAGCCTCTGCACAAAGCTGCCCTTTCAAAACCAACCTTCAGAAATCACTGCCCGGATTGCTGCATCATCCTCCAGCACATCCATTGCCGCTGCGGTGGCAGGAAGCTCAGCACAGCCATGGTGGGAGACCCAGGTGAAAGGAGCATGGGAGCCGCTCTGGTTTCTTCCGTTCTCCAGGCTGAGCCAGGAGCTGGGAGCAGACAAACTTGGGGAGACCCCAGCTCTCCATCAGCATTTTCATTCAGAAGTGGAGTCACTGCCTCTGCTGGGCTCACGGGAGCTCAGGAGAGGGGGATATTATGGCCTAATGCAAACAGCACAGAGATGACTGAACACAATTAAAGCCCTAACAACAAATGTGGGAGTTGGGTTTAATCTGCCAAAACCTCTCCTGCAAAACCTCCCCGCAGAGGTACGAAACGCTGAGCAAACCTGGGGGAAAGGAGAGAGCACTTTTCATTTCCTAGACTGATTTATGCTCTACAGTCACACATGCTGCCGCTGACAGTCTCACGCTGAGTTACTTATGCTGCCTTCCTGACATAATGATACCTACAGATGGGATGGAGATTTGGTGAGCCTCAGAAAGAAGCGAGGGAATATTTCTAGTTGACAGCTTGTTTTCTTTGGTCAATGCATCGAAAGGTTTTAGTTCGTTATTTCATGTCTAGGCTTAGTTCCCAGCCACCAAAGGGACAGCTGAAGTTGTGGGGTTAGATAGAAACTGGAATACTTCTCCTGTCTTCGCCTGAGCAAGTTGAGCAAGATGTGCCTGGGGACAGCAGTGGATTAATTGCTGTAATCTGAGTCCTGAAGTCCTCCAATGAACATTTTAATTGGGTTAAAAAGAGGAATTTGCTGCCTTAAAGCACTTTCTGAGCCAAATGCCCTCAGCTGCAAGGCACCCATGGCTGCTCTGCTGGGGCTCCTGTCCGGGAGGAGATGCTGCTGGGACTGGGTGGAGGAGGAGGAGGAGGAGGAGGCAGTAGCAGCACGGAGGCAGCAGTGGGGATGTGGCTGGGGGGGAGCAGCAGCTCCAGCTCCCAGCCCTGCTCCGGCTCCCCTGTGTCCTCAGCGGGGTTCAGCCGTGTGGAGCGGTGCCCTCACCATCACACTGCCTGCCTCATACCCATTCATGATTTAGGATTAGTCTTGGCTTCAGACAGTGGGGCTGGAGCTGTAACATGAGCTGAGAGCACAGAGCAGCAGCCTGTGTAAAGAATAGCAGTGAAGGAATAATATTTTCTTCATATGGTGAATAAGAAAGCAAAGGCGGGTGTTGAAGAAGGTTAGAGGAGGCTGAGTACCTCCTGTTAAACACCCAACTGATGGAAACTGCTGCAATTCAGGTCCTTATATATCTTTCCGGTGTTGTCTCTGTGTCTCTGTGACACAAAGGACATTTGGAGAGGAGAATCCCTTGCAATTCTCATCTGCACTCCTGCCGCTCCTGAGGGATTTCAGGATTTCAGAGCCTCTCAGGATGCTGAGGACATCGTGTGCAGGGTGTTTGTGGCGCATTAGCGAAAGGTCTAACCTGCATCTCCAGAACATCAGGAGATGCTCTTTAATATCACTGCTGAAAACCCTTGTAAAGGGTTCGAGATGTCATCCCATGGACAGTGTTAACAGCTTGAAAAGGTCAGGCTGATGAAATCAGATGCACACAGGACAGCTGAGGCGTGCGCTGCCTGCACGGACTGCATGTCACTGGGTGGTCATGGATCACGGCCACTCTGAGAGCCAAAGCAGAGCACATCCCTGGCAGCAGCCTGGGCAATGCCCTCCATCGAGATGCAGCTCGAAAGACCACAAGGAGCCCTGTGAGCCCAGAGCTGGGTCCCTCAAAGCCACAGCTCCAGGACATCCAGATCAAGCTCATGTTAGTGAGAGCGAGTCTCTGACATGTCCTCGTGTCAGCTCCTGCATCAGACACGCTGGGATCTGGAGCTACTCCTTAAAGAGAGGAAAAGAACCACACAGAGAACTCAAATTGCCACTTTACCCACACTGAAGGAAGAACTCACACATTTATCTAATGCCCCTGCTCGGTCTCCAGCTCCCCCTGCACCAGCAGTGGTGGCTCCGGGCATCTCTTGGCACGAGATTTCCCCTCCCTACCTGTACACCTAATTTCTTGCCATGGGAGCTGGAGGGAGGAGTTCTTTCACTGTTCCCAAGCCTGTTTTCTGGCAGTTTAACCCCTGTCAGCTCAAAGCCCAGCCCTCCCGCAGCATCCTGCTTTTCCAAACGGAAAGCTCATTAGATCTGACAGCAGCATCTTGATCTTTTCAAGAGGCTCTGTCTCAGGCTCTGCACGGAGACTCCACATCCAAACCTCCCACAAGGAGCCAGTGTCAATGGGCAGGTTGGCGGGAAGCTGCCTGCACACGGGAGTCCCCTTGGTTGCTGAACCGGGATTGGCAGCTCCTGCTCATCCCCTTCACTGGGAGGAATCCAGCCCCAGCGCTGCCCCAGCACTTTCAGGGCTCATGGTAGGAGCAGACTCGGCAGCACAGAGCAGCACATCCCTTGGGCACACACAGGAGGCATTTCCCCTCTCCCAAGGGAGCAGCGAGGCCCAATCAAACCCAGGGAAGCAGTAAAGAAAAAGCCCATCTGGACGGTGCCTTCTTCTGATTCCGACGTTAAATAAAACACCAGAGACTGATCTCTCCCTCTTTTATTTTCTAAGCAGCCAGTAGGCCCTTCATATTTTCCCACTGACATCATCCAACATGGTTTGAATCTACAGTGACTGGTAAAGCCTCAAAGGCATAATTGCAGTTGTCATAGGAAAGTGAAATCATATGGTGCTCCCAAGGTCCCTCCCCCTGGCTTCTTTCCTGTTCTTTTTTTTTCCCCTTCTGTCTTTTTCCCCCTTTTAACTTCCAGATGTTTCCTGAGGAAAATCAGAAAGAAGCAAAGAGATGGGAGGAGGGAGCTGCCTGGAACCGGCCACGTGGCAGCGGGAGCTCTGCAGCCGGAGCAGGGGAGCGGTGGATGCTGCAACCCCTGCTCGGAGCAGCCCAGCAGAGCCTTGGCCAAGCGCTCCCTCAGCTCTGAGCCAGTGAGGGCGTTCAAAAACCACCACTTCTCTGGGTTGTCAATGCCTCTGTGGGGGTCATTCCACCCACCCATAGACCTTTGGCTTAAGGGGTTGATTTGCACCTATAGAGCCTCATGTGAGGCACTTCCATCAGGTTTCAGACCCCCCAGTGCTGCCGGTGTCCAACCCCATTGACCCTCACATATGATGGAGGGTGAAACTATATGGCCATGCTGGAGCACCAAGTGGACGGACCCAGCTCGCTGACACTGGAGGAGCAGCTCCATCCCTGCCAACAGCCTCACTACAGGCAGAAGCGCTCACACCACGGTTCAGGCAAGCACAGCCCAGGCATGGTTTGAATTAGGGCTGTAATTCACTGAGCTGGCTTGGAGGAGGTCAACACCAGAGGAGGTGCCTGAAAACCTCCCTGCCTTCTCCCCAGTGAGCTCCTTCCCCTGGGGAGAGGGAAGAAGGAGTCACACCCTGCTGAAACACCTCTTTCCTCCTGAGCAAACCCTGATGTGCTGGGGCAGAACCTGCAGCCCCAGAGGACTGGGACGAATCCCATCAGTGGGGCTGTGCCCCATGGCTCTCCCTGCCCTGTGATGGAGGAGAAGTGCATCCAGGGCAAGAATGAGACGTGGCTGGAAAAGACAGAGTAAAGGAAGGGAATTTGGCCTCTGAAAGATTGTCTTGAGTTTCTAGATAGTCTGGACATCAGCTTCTTAGCCTAGGCCAGCCAGATGTAGCTATTGAAGGCCTCTGTCCAGCTGTGCACCAAGGTCCGTCTGGCTGCACCACTGTCCACCTTCAGCAGAGCCACCATGTTCCTCCCAAGGGAATTCCGCATGATAGGCCCTTGAAATGGCCATCTTGGTCTATACACCACACAGCACTGACCAGCACAACAGCCTGGGAGCTCGGGCAGTGAAAAAGGGAAGGAAAAGGGGCAGAGAGAAGGCAAGAGAGAGACAGCCTGTCTAGTATTCAGGACTGGGAGCAGCAGAGTCACAGGGACAGCATCAGCAAAGCGCTCAGCTTTGCACAACCCTCCCTGTACTACAGCCTGATGGTTCTGGCAGCAGTTTCACCCCGGTTCCCGTGCTGTGTTCCCCTGCTCGGGGCACAGACACACATGCGGGTGCCTCCCCACCACTGCTGACCCCCGGGCAGAGACTGGGCGGAGCATAGGAGGGGAAACGACAGAGATCGGGGTGAGCAGAGAGGGCATAGGCAGAGATCTGGGGCGAGACCCAAGCGATGGGCGGCGGAGGGATGCGGGAGAGGGGGTGCAGGACCAGCGGCCCGCGCGTTGCCAGGGCGGCGCGCCCAGCCAATGGGAGGGCGCTGCGGCGGCCAATGCGCGGTGCTACGTCGCCACCTGGTGGACACGACGCGGCACTGCAGCGGCACCGTCGGAAGCCGCCCGCGGGGGAGCCCCGAACCCCGGGGTGGACCATGGGGTGCGCGCTGAGGCTTCCCCGGGACCCCCCGGGCGGCAGCGTGAGGCTCCACCGCGGGTTCCAGCCTGGAATGCAGCAGCGAGCACAGCGGTGAGGGCGTTCTTTGTCTTTGACTGACAAACCCAGGGGGAGCCCCAGTGTAGAAGCTGAGCTTCCTCCCATGGCCTCACCATCATCCATGGCCTCGCCACCATCCCAGCAAGGCAGCTGCTTCCTCCAGTCCTCCTCAGACCTGCTTGAAAGTGGGTGTGGGCTCTACCTTGTTCACACTAGGAAAAAAGCTGCTCAACGGCAGCTTCCCAAGATGTCTTAAGAAACCCCCCATGCTCAGGATCAGTGCTCCAAAGCCCTGTGCTGTTTTCTGCTCAGGTGGGAGGTGAATGGCTCATTTCTTTGCCCTGGTTTATTCTTGGACCCTTTGTTCTTGGCTCGCAGCTCAGTTCTTCTGCCAAGTGCCCAGGTTGCAGGCCCAGCTGGGATGGAGAGCTGCACGTATCACCACCAACAGGGTGGTGAGCTCCACAGCCCCTCTGTGCTATGACTGAGGACATGCATTCACGGGCCAGCTCCTAAACCAGTACTTATTATAGCGATGCTCAGGCCAAGGCTGCAGAATGAGTCTTCAGCCTCTTGTTCAGCTCCTTAGAACGTGGATTTTGACTTTTAAAACACTTTTCTGAAACTCTATAAATACATCACATTCTGTGTGCTTCAGTTAACATTAGCCTAAAAATCACCCTCCTTATAGCTCATGTCAGGCAAATAAGACAGGCTGGATAACAGAAGAGACTGATTTATAAAGGCACCATATGGGAGCTTGTCTAAGAATTAGAATTGATTAGTGAGCAGCAGAAATATTGCCGTGGTGCAGAGCGTGGATGCCTCAAAGGTTCCACTGCTCCTGGCTCTGGTGTTCATTCCAACCTGAACCCCGTAACATCACCTCCCACCCGCCCCCCGGTGGCATCCAGTTCCCCCAGGATGGGTGGTGCTGAGCCTGGAAGATGCTGATACCTCAAGGACATGATTCACCCCAGCAGAGGAGGGTGTCCTGAGCCTCAGCGTGAAGCTGGGGGCCTCTCAGTGCTGTTGATGCATAAAAACTGCTCCTTACAGACAGACCTGTGGCCTGAGCTGCCTCGGTAGGCAAGAAGAGAGAAATAAAAGACCCTATTTAAAGTGTGTGATGGAAACTCTCCCTTCTAGCAGCAGGCAGCATCCCGCGCACATAGACAGGAGTTGTTGAGTTAATTAGAAACGTGTATTTGGTACCCAGTCAAACAGGGCCCTGCTCAGCTTTAATAATTGATTTGTAATTTATTTGCCCATTAATTCTTGCTCTTTCCGAGCGGAGCCAAGCGCTGGCGCGCACTCGTCCATCATCCCAGCCAGCCCCTGCTCCCACTGAGCTGTCGGGGTGACAGACTGAGCCTCGTGCAGGCTCTAATTAGTTACTTACTTCAGAAGCCTTTTATAGGAGCCCGCGCGCCTCTCGAGGAGGATTAACAAAGGGTTGATTTCCTGCGGGCTCGGGCGCGTGTCAGCACAAGCCAGGCCCCAGGAGTTATGGATTTGCTTTCCATAAGGTTTGCATTTCCAAGGTAAGTGATTTGGCTGTTGCAGGCACCGGGTCCCAGGGCTCCATTCATCACGGTGCAGGAGCGGCGCTGGCCGAGCCCTGGAGAGGAGGCTCAGGTTTGAACAGAGGCTGCAACACTTTCCCTCACTGTCACCACCTATTACAGTGGGCAAAGGGGTCTCCAGGGTGCCCATTCCCGGCGGAGCAGACAGAACACTCAACCCTGGGTCACAGCGAGCCCCCCGCTCCCTTCTGCTGTCACAGCATCGGGGGTTACAGGCTCCTTCCTACTTGCTCATTCCTTTGATTTGCCATATGTTTTCTGCACGTTGGGGGCTGAATCTGAGTCACAGTTTTCAAGGTTTCTGCTGCAGAGCGATCAGAAATCCTCATATCTTCCTGAGGAAAACAGAGTTTCCCAAACGATGGGGAGATCCTGGAATCCTGGAAACCAGCAGTAGCCCTATGGAGGGGAGGGCAAAGCCCAGCAGGGTGGGAAAGGGCCCAAACAACATCTTGGCAAGTGGGAAAGTGTTTTGGACAGCCACGAGCGACATTTCACAGGGGTGAAAATCACATTTCCAATAAGGAAACACGCAGCTCCCTGTTGTGCTCAGACAGGAGCCCACTGCTGCTGCCCAGGGCAGAGGGACCATCTCCCCCCCCACCTCAGCAGTCCTCATCCTCCTTCCACCGGCCTGGAAACCTCTGGCTGCGAGAAAGTGCTCTAATGATAGAGGCAGTAATTGCATTGGGATGGGGCAGGAATGGCACCTCCCCACATGGACGTGGCAGAGACAATGGCAAAGCTCCCCCAGGAAGGTCGGGAGGCCCAGAGACAATTGTGGCGGGAGGAAGGCCATGGAATGGAAGAAGCCAATCTTTGTGTAT
This sequence comes from Bolborhynchus lineola, assembly GCA_025448015.1. Classification (NCBI taxonomy): domain Eukaryota; kingdom Metazoa; phylum Chordata; class Aves; order Psittaciformes; family Psittacidae; genus Bolborhynchus; species Bolborhynchus lineola. Next base: position 7,220 of record JAOEHX010045660.1, read on the forward strand.
GAAATCTCACATAGAGCTGCAGCTATAAATAAGGATGATGGATTGATTGCTGTAAATCATAACCCTGCTGACATCCCCGAGCTCTCGCAAGCAGCAGGGATGCTCATGGGGCTGGTTGCTCTCCCTTGGCAGAGGCAGGAGATGGATTAGTCATTCGTTGTGTCTCCTGAAACCACCTCCTCCCTCCTCACAAGGCGATGGCTTGAGGAGAAGGAAGGAATTGAAGCTCTTGTGAGAAAGGCTGCAATGTGTCTTCATCATTGAGTTCCTTGGATCCACAGGATCAAGTGCTCCTGCTCCAGGGGAAAGTGCCACTGTCAGCAAGGCTACTGCTTCTTTTGAGCAGAAATAAATGAGAATCGGAACCACCCTGCTCGGAGGTGAAAAATCTCATTTCTTCCAGGTTTACAGGATGACACAGAGCTGTGTTCTCCTCTGGATGGATCAAAGGGGATGTGCCTGCTCCCTGTGCAGCGGGGCTCGGCCATGGCCTGACCTGGTCCAGCAAACCCTATGGAGCAGCGGAGCAGGATGAGCTGGTGTGTGCCTGACGCAGAGCAATGGCACCTCTGAGAGCATGAGCCTCCTCCAGGCACAGGAACCCACCGGGGCTCAGCGGTCACAGCCCTGCACAGCAGCTCCTCAAGCACAGCAGCTCCTGGTGGCAGCATCGCCCAGGGCTGCTCCCCCCATCAGCCCTTCAGATCCTTTCCTACAACGTTCTTCTCTCCAAGCTCGAACCATTCTGGGCACGAATCCCCCCCCACCCCGTGCTGCGGGAGCTCACCCCCAGCTGTGTATTTTTAGCTGTTAAAAATGTCACCCTTCTCTGCTCTGGGCGCATGTAAGTGCTGTAGCAGCAGCCGTATGGACTTACTGTCAATAGCAGCGGCCTCAGACGGGCTCCCTGCAGCCCAAGCAGTGTAAATTACAGCCTCCCACCCACCCCCCAAAGATGCCTGGCTGCTTATTATTGACTTTCATCGTCATTGCCCCTTAAGGTAAAATGGTTGGAGTGACAACAGCAAAGAGCTATAGCCACAAATTGTCTTTCCTGACAGCCTCTTCCCATTTATCAGCAGGCCGAGGTGCTCAGAGAGCCCCAGCACCTGAGGATGCTGAATGGGCTGCAAGCACCTGCCAAGCCATGCAGTGCCTTCCCCAACCCCAACCACCCTCCTGCTGCCACAGTCCGGTTCGTGCCTGGGGACACGGTGCTGTGCGAGGTCAGAGCTGGGAACTGGTGGAACTGGGCTGCACTGGCTTTGTAAGACAGAGCCTGCGTCTCGTGGCGAGCACTTGCCATGTGCTTGAAGGAATCTCCTGTTAAGAGCCTCTTCACGGCGGCAGGGAGCTCAGGGCAGAAGGGATGGCAACTCCCAGCAGAGACAGTGCTGCCCTAGAATGAAACAAAATTGATCAGCCCATGCAGACCGGATCCTCGCAGGCAGGGGTTAATCCATGGGGTCTCTGGGGACCCACCTCCACCCTCCAGATAGCAGGAAATGGTGCACAGCACATTCTTTGCCACAAAGAGGGAAACATTTCTGGAGCAGGAACAGACAGGCCAGAGCAAGCTTTTCCCATCCAGCCGGGTCTGACGGGAGGATCCAGTTTCAGAGAATTAGGTAATGTCTTCGGATCGCCCAGGAACCCACGTCCTGATGTGTCTGTGCAGGAGAGCTGGGAGGGGAGGCAGCTGCTGATGGCCACGGACACACAGGAGCAGCTCGCAGCCTGGCCCCACGCAGCCTCTGTGCTGGACACAGCACATGGGCAGGGATGGGGCAGGGATAGAGCAGGAATAGAGCGGGGATGGGGCTGCATTTATTACAAGGCTTTTGTGTTATAAATGAGAAAGTCCAGCCAAACAGAACCCCAGAGCTGGGTCCTTTGGAATCACAGTGACTCAAACCGAAGCTTTTCATAAGAAAATAAATGAAGTGACTTGGCTGCTTTACTCATCGGCTGCTCTCCTCTAGCAGGCTCCCAGCAAACCCTCCTGTCTTCATCTCATTTTCTTCAGCCTAATACCCAGCATAAAAGAAACGCAGCAGAAAGCCCGGCTGATGACTTTAGCGCATTTCCATCTGACCCTCCCCCTGGGTTTGGGGTTGAGTGTTGAGTGAATGAGCTTTAAAAGCATCTTTTCATTTAGTCTTCCATAGCAGAAAATCTCCGAGCCAAGAATCATACCTCACTTTGTCAGTAGAAAAACAAGATGTGGGCTTAGCAGGATTGAGTTGCGTTGGAGCACGGGATGGAAAATCTTGCTTATGAAGCCAAACAAGGTTTCACTGCCAGTGGTGCAAGGGGGAGAGCTGCAGGGGTTTTGTGGCTGGTGTTTCTCGCCTGTGCCTTGGGATCTCAGGCCCTTTGGAAATGAAAAAATCCTCATTTTAGGCAATGCTTTGCTTGAAGCATTTTGTTAACCCTTTGCTACACTGCAAGGAAAAAGCAGGCGCTGTGTTCTGAGAAGGGGAAATGACTTCAAGCACTCGAGATGCAGTGGTTGAGGCAATGGGCAGCTTTGCAGCTCCCGCTGCAAGAAATAGCTAAATCAGGACAGAAATTTCAGAGTCAGGGCAAGGAGAAGGGAAGGAAATGGAGGTGATGAGCAGTGGAGCATCCTTCAGGGGCAGGAAGCTGCTCAGGAGGAGTTGAGGCCCTGCCTGATGCCCGGGAGCATGAGAGGGATGCAGAGCTTCGCTTCGGGAGTTCCACAGCCTGCGGGATGCTGTCAAAGGAAGGGGAAACAAAATGCCTCTTTCCTTGTTTTCCACAAGTTGCTCAGTTCCAGCCCTGCAGCTGCCCTGGAAGGGGGATCTGGACCTGGCAGGGGGTGCAGGACCAGACAGGGCACGCTCCGGTCGGGAGGTGGCAGCAGCACTTTGCTGCAGGCGAACCAGCCCCAGGGGCTCCATCCCAAAGTCCCGCAGGGACACGGCTGGAGCGCTGGGGCAAAGCAGGGCCATCAGCTGCTCCCCAGGGGCCCCCGCACTCTTCGGGTCCTGAAGCTACATTGAGATGAGCTCTTGGGCAGAAGCTCTTCCCTATGAGGCACTGGCACGGGGTGCCCGGAGAAGCTGTGGCTGCCCCATCCCTGCAGTGCTCAAGGCCAGGTTGGACACAGGGCTCAAAGCACCCTGCTCTATGGAAGGTATCCCTGCCCATGGCAGGAGTTGAAATTGGATGAGCTTTAAGGTCCCTTCCAACCCAAACCGCTCCGTGATTCCATTCATTCTGTTTGTAGCAAGGGCTGTCCCTGATCTCCCATCAGGTCCCACTGGTGGCTGCACTGGGTGCTCTCTGGGGTGGGTGTCTGCAAGGCTTGGTAATGCCATGGGGACACCGATGGCAATGTCCCTTGGAGGACACGCTACAGAAGGTCAATGTTCCCTCTGCAGCCCCAGCACGGGGGGAAGCTGCAGGTGGGACCCCAGCCCCAGCTGGGGCGAAAAGGTTCCTTGCGAGAGGTCAGGAGGAGAAAACCAACCTGCTTTCCCCTGGCAATTACTGAGTGATAAATGAGCAGTGACGGGGCTCATCTGTCTGTATTTATTTGCAGAGCCACCCCTCGCTGCAGAGCCAGGGCCCGTGGAGGACCCAGAGCACAGCCCTTCACCTGAGGAGTTCAAAACACCCTGCTGACACCTCACTCCATCTCTGTCAGCACTGTGGATACACAGAGGTTAAGTGGCCGGCCTGGTGCCTCCAAGCAAGAAGCATTTCCAAGAGCAAGCACCCCTTGGATGCTCTGCACCCCCAACACAGCATCCTCCACTCTGCATCCCCTCAAGTACCCAGAGGATCACAAATGGTGTTTTGCAGGGCAAGATGACGGCCTTTCACAGTTCCACACATCCAAGAGCTCAGGGTTTAAGGCAATCTGGTATTGGGAACTCCTGATAAACCAAAGAGCTCTGCCCTCACTTTGTGTCTCCGTGTCTCCCTGCTGTTCCCAGGGCAAGGGCAAATCCTGTGCACACCCAGCCCCGAGACACAACAAAAGCCCTGAGCCACTGCATGCGGGGGATGTTTAATTGCGTTACAGCCATCCTCTGTTATCAAGGCATCAGCAGGGGAGTCAAAACAGGCACTTTGATCCCTGCAGAGGCTGAGAAACAGCAATGAACGAATCTGGCCAAGGTGCAAACCTCCTCCTGCCTCCGGGGAGCAGAGCCCTTCCCGAATGGGTTTGCAACTGAGGCAGCCGTGGCCTTTGGGAAGGCAGCAGCAAACACAGCAGCAGCCAGCCACAAGGAAACAAAGCCCATCAGTGGCCACCTTGGCTTTGCTTTTCTTTCCATTATTAACATCTTTAAATATAGAAACAAAGCCGGTTTTCAAAGCAAAGGCTGGGTTTGGAGCCAGTGGGCAGCCCGTGGAACAAGGCTGAGCCTCCCCTCGGATCCCATCCAGCTCCTCCCTGGGAGATGGGGGAAAACCCTCAGGGAGGTAAATATTTACTGTCTAAACACAAACTGCTGCCTGGAGGTTAACAAGGCACAAACCCACCCTCTGCGGGGAAAGCCATCAGCTGGGAGTGTGGCCGGGTGGGTGCCTGGTCCCTGGGGGCATTGGGAGATGGATGTGAGCAGCAGAATGGGGCTGAGCAGGATCATCCCGCCCCTTCCCAGAGCTTCCAAATGGAAAACCACTGCAGGCAAGTGAGAGACACGGATCGTCACTAACCAAATTGAAACTCTGTTTTCCTTCTCTACTCGACCGGCTCCGCAGCCATCGGGGAGGATTTATCTCCACTGTAAACCCACGAGCAAGTTCAATCTTGTTTGTACCTGGCAACAAATCCAGGTTAAGCTGAGGCCAGTGCTAACGGCTCCTGTTCACACACCCGCTGCTCCGGGGGCCCCAGCACCTCCCTTGCCCTGCTCCATGGCACGGATGTGGCTCCCAGAGGGATGGAGCTGTATAACAGCATCCACTGGAGCTGGTCAGTACACACTGGTCCGGCTATTGCCCTCCACAGCCAGGCTGGGGTTACCTGGCCTCAGCCTTGCAGGGATGGCCCGCTGGGAATGGGGTGATGGGGACTCCCCGTGGCAGGACCTTATGGACTCACTGCAGACACACCGGTGAAGAACAAAAGAGGACTTGGCGCGGGTTATATTTTAAAATGCTCATATATTTTCTTCTCTTTTTTTCGCCTTTTTTCTTTTTCTCTTTTTTTTTTTCTCTTTTCCCACAGTTCGGATACAATTGTCCATCAAACACTGGCGTCTCCAGCAGCAATTCCTGGGCTTTTTTCCTTTGTCTTTTCTTTCTTAAAGTGAATAATAATACACGGTAGTGATTTCACAGTAAAACAGACCTGCGGGAACGCCGGATATACGTGACAAAAGACACCCCCAGCCCAGCCCCTTCCCTCCCCACTCCCCAAAAAGGAGATCTTGGAAGCGGGGGAGGGGGGGGGGGAGGGAATAAAAAGTTCATTCCAAAAAATTATTTCAAAAGAGATTTCATATAAAGCCTTTAAAACGCGTCCGAATTCCTCCCTCCTCTCCAGATCCCTGGCCCCGGGGCTGCACACTTGAGAGCAAGAGAGAGAACGGAGAGGTTATAACAATCTCTGTAGAAGAAACAAAACCATCCAGAAAGAAAATAGCCAAGAATACGGAAGGGATAAAATTACATTTGTACAAAAATAGATTTTCACTTTATTGATGCTTTAGATATTTTTTTCCTTATCTTTTCTTTCTTTCATTCTAAATGTTAATGTATTTTATATCTATGCATCCCATAGCCAAGGCATCCATCGCTAAGTACTGGGAATCGCTAAAGCCAGTCTTAAACCCACCTGCTGCTCAAAACACAAACACAAACAAGGAAACAAAACAAAAAGGCATCTTAAAATAGATGCAGTTCCTTTGCCACGAGGAATAAAGATCCAGATTTGGCATCAGCCAATGCGGAGAGGGCTGCGGATACGATGTACTCGCTTACATGAAGCAAAAAAAAACCCAAACAAACGAAAAAGCAAGGAAAAAAATAGGGAAAATGGACTTAAAACAAGAAACCACGATAAGTCTGTAATTGCTACAGTTATAATATATGTATATGTGAGTGAGTCTATTTATACAGTGTATATATCTACAGTACATACATGTATACACACGCACATACGTGTCAGCTGAAGCCAGCCCATGCTCGCCCAGCACTGATGGGGCCAGCATCAGCTCCTGAGCCGCGGTCCCGTGCCTCGGGCCCAGCGCGGGTGCTGTGCGGGGCCGGGGCTCCCTGCACCCATGGGTGCTGGGGGATGCTCAGGAGGCCTCAGCACCCACAGGCGTGGCCCTGGACTCACCGGGTTGGGGTTTGGGCTAGGCTGAGACGTGCACGCACACAAGAAGGCAGCGAGGAGCACCCAGGGTGCGGGCGGTGGCTGCGGGGCTGCTCTTTGAGCTATCTTTAGAAAATTAAAGATTGTCCCACCAACGAGAAGGAATTACCAAAAATAATAATTCAGTAATAGATCACCCCAATCAAACCAGATCTCTGCAGGAGACCTGGTTAAATCACAGCCCTACCTCCCTAGCGAATTGTGTGCCTCCTTTAACCACGTATCACCTCCTCAAACAAGCCTGGAGAATATCAATCATTAATAAGATCAGGACAAAACAAAAAGCCCAAAGTGAAAGAGGATACAAATGAAAGACCCAAACTCATGCACAAGCACGCTGCTTTAAGGCTGCTGTGGCAGATGTGGCCGGACGGATGCACAAAAGCTTTTCCTGCTGCCAGGGCTGGTGGTGCTGGGGGGCTCCGGGAGCTGATCAAGAGCATCCAGAACCCTCTGACAACCTGTGCGGCTGCTGGGGACATCAAACGGGCTTTATGAAAGCAACAGGGTCATACTGAGCTACAGCAACATGAGGGCTCCCTGGCCCAGGACAATGCACAGCCTTTCCCAGTGCAGGACCTGAGGTTGTGCTCTGCTCCAGTGGGGAAACTGAGGCATGGAGACACTCCCCCATAGCCAACAGAGCCTCCCCTTTGCACCACGGTACTGGCTGAGGACACCCCTTGCACCCATTTTGATTTCATCGCATCAAATGCTAAACGGGATGGGATGGGACAGGATGGCACGGCATGAAATGAAATAGGATGGGATGACCTGGCATGGGAGCTGCCAGTCTGCAGCCCGGCAGTGCCCAGGGCTGCAGCCATCCAGACCTCAGCCTTGCAAAGCACCAGAGCCCAGCACCAAGCAGCCCCTTCCAAGCCATCCACCAGGAAAGCAGCGGTTCCACCCAAGAGAACCATGGGTCGATTCCAGCACAGTGAGCATCGGCCCTTCCACAACGCCCCTGAGCCTCCCTGGCCAGCGAGCTCCAGGCTCCTTCCCACTGCTGGGAGCCGGGCTGGGGGCTGCAGTGGCTCTGGGCTCCCACCTCCCCGTGGCTCTGCCAGCCTGATGCTGGCACGGAGCCGCCCGCTCGTGTTCTCTGGCACCCGCTGCTGTTCCCGTCTCTCGCTTGGCTTTCTTGGCAAATCCCTGCAGGGTGAAGCTGTTTAATAATATTGTCGGTGGCGCAGAGGCTGCTGGAGGAGCACGGCCAAGCACGAACCTGCCTGCGCTGGGCTCGCTGCTGCGGGCCAGGCTGAGGGGAGGCCGTGGCCCAAAATCCTGAGTTCCTTTAGCAGTGAGATGCTGGTCCGCTGCAGGGATGGAGCTGCTGGGGGGAGGGTGGGGTGGTGACAATCGTGTCCCCTCAAAACCAGAGGTGGGCGCTGCTCCATCCCCCTCCAGCACAAAGATGGTTGAAGAGACAGTTACAAACCCACAGGGAGCAAGAAGAGAAATACCTTTGGGACCTAACACCGCTGTTGTAAAGCACAGAAGATACGAGTGAGAGGAAGCCCTTGGCCAATCACAGGCACCTCATTCTTGGCTCCAAGCACCCCTTGCTGTGCCGGGACAGCCAGCCCTGCCAAGGGGGGAAACCCCAACATCCCTCATGGCCTGCTCTGCTGGGTTCTGCTCCCTGGCTGACCTCTCCCTAGGGAATCCCATCCCATGCAGTGCGGGCATATTCCTGGGACTGTGTCCCTGATTCCCATCTCCCTGCTGTCACATCAAGCTTCAAGGGAAGGACTGCATGGAAACCAAGGTGCTGTCGGTGCTCTCAGCATCCCAGATGGGCTGAGGATGGGCAGGGGCTGCTCCTGCATCCCCATCCATCCAGGACCCCTCAGCCCCACATATAGGGGAGAATCAGGGCAGAGGGGAGCCCAGCTCTTGCTTCCCCACTAATGAACAGCCACAATTCCCAGCACTCCCACTAACTGTTGTTTGCAGTGTTTTGCAGAGCCACTGAATCAACAGGAGCAGGCTCCTGGATGAGCTGCACCCCAGTGCAAGGGGAGGGCTCGCGCGAGGCCAAGGCTCAGGGTGTTTCTCTGAGCCCATCTCACCAGCTGGAAACGACCCTCAAACCTCACGAGCCCAGGTCAGGACCCAAACGCCAGGGAGGAGCTGTTGCTGACAGCAGCTCCTACTGCTCCAATACAACAGCCCATGAAATGAAGCATGGTTCCAGCAGGACAGGCTGGACCCAGGCTCCAGAGCGGAGCCGCGCCAGATGCTGGATGCACTGCTGAGGGCTGGGGTCCAGCAAGACCCTGTGAGCTGGGGAAGGGTGATGCCAAGTCCCTGGCAGCCTTAAAGCATGTGCTGCAGCCAGCTCATGTCCATGGGGGCAGCTCCACACCAGCGCAGAGGTATCTTTGGAAGGGCAGTGATGCCCAGCTGCCCTGGGGACGGCAAAGAGGGTTTTTTCAGGTGCTGGTGCCCATGGGACCCTCTGCAGGGTGGGTGAAAGGGAGTCACCGTGTTACTGGGGAGGGATCCAGTTCAACCCCAAATCCTCTGCTCTAATCTGGAAGGAGAAGGCTCTGTGCAACCCTGGGAGACTCACGTGGGGCAGGGCCGGACTGGCCCTGCCCTGTGAAGGATCCCCCGACACTGCTGCCACCAGGTACAGACCCAATACAGAATTCTTTTGTGTGTTTTCTCTTTTTTTTTTTCTTCTCTTTGCCAAAAGCTCCATCCTCTGAGCAGAGCCAGCATCACCCGGCAAGTCCAACCGCTCCCCTCGCTGCCCAGGGCTGGGTGTCCCCATGTCCCCATCATGCCCAGGGGGTGATGCTCAGCCCAATCCGGAGCTGCCAGGGCAGGCTGCGAGCCGGGGCAGCGGGTGACAAGCTCTGTCCACTCCCACTTGTCCACACATAGCACAGGGAACCAGCGAGCAGGTCTGGAGATGCAGCAGTGACAGCAAATGGAGCAGGGTGAAGGCGACGAGGAGGCGAGGACGGCAGCGGGGGGATCCCCGGCTCAGATGGTGCCTCCAGTGCCGGGGAGAGGAGGCGAGGATGGGCTGGGCAAGGGGAGCAAAGGAAGGGGCCCATGGGACCCTGGCCGGGCGAGGGACTGATCCGGCAGCAGTTCTCTAAGTCATTTGGTGAGGTGCTTCCAGCATTTCCATCAAGAAGGTGTCGATCGGCGTGTCACCTATTAGCTTGAAGAAGAAGAGGTGCTCCAGGCATTTGAGGCCGATGGACCGGAGGGCTGGGAGACGCAGCAGGAGCTTGGCAAACCTGGGGGCAACAGAAATGACCTGGTCACACATCCCATCCACACTCCTGCTCCTACCCTGACCCACAAAGCTTCCCTGGGTGCTCCAGCTCAGCAGGGCTGCGGGTCAAACACAGCCTCTTTTGTCACCAAAGCCATGGAGCTACATCCAGAGCTGTGCAGAGGAATCATGAGTTTTGTCCCAGGCCTCGAGGAGCAGATCCCCATGGTGGATCCTGACAAGGTGCTGAGAGCTGAGCTGGATGAGCCCAGAAAGAAATGCAAGGCCATCCCTGGACTGGGGAGCACCGGTGGCTTCGTACATCTTCATCATGCACGGGTATGACCGCCCAGTGAGCACTCTGAGATGCTCATGGGGCCCCACATCGCCTGCCTGCACCCTGCCTGCACGCTGCCCTCGTGCAAGCGCTCTCAACGTGGGAAAAGGCTCTTTAACTGCCAGGAGCGTGTGTCCAGTTTTAGTGCTGCACAACCAGGGCTTGAGCATCAGCAAAGGCTGAGGCAGCGCAGGCAGAAGGGGCTCTCCAGCACACACACACACACACAGCGTTATTCCATGCGTGCATGCTTCTCTCTCTCTCCCCCCATTTTTTTTGCTGAGCTGGCGAGAACGGCGGGAGCGGTGCCAGGAAAAACAGCTCAGCCCTCCCATCCCATTCAGGAAGCTTCGCTTTAAACCAAACCAGATGATGGCTCCAGCCCTGGGACGCGGTTAACTGTGAGATAACCGGCCCGCAGCACACCCTGCCAGGGCTGCAGCCCCGAGGCGAGGGAACAGCCCCATGCCCTGAAGCTGCCAGGCACCATCCCAAGCCTCCCCCATGGTGCAGGGGAGCATGGATGGGCTGCTCCTTGGAACGATTCCACGTCCCCGCTGCAGAGAGGCTCCCCTGTGGGGGTTACACAGTGCTCACCAGCTCTCCATGGCCACGACCAGGCTGCAGCCCCACACCAAAGGGCACCTGAAGCGGTGGGAGCCAAGCTCAGGCCACAGTGAGGAGCAGGGCACCCACACCTGCCCCACCAGGCGCTTGCTCAAGCACAGGAAGAACTTGTTTCCAGCCCCAGATGGGGATTACATTGTGCCGTGAGACTAGGAGGATGGAGAGAGCTCCAAAGAGCTTCCTACAGCTCTTGTGCAACCCTGGACTCCCAGCCCATGAGTTAACCCTCCCGCAGCACCTGGGCTCATTGCACCACTGCCCTGCACCACAGAAGAGATGGAGTTAAGGTCAGCAGTGCCCAGCCACAGCGCTCAGGACAGCCCTAAGCATGCAAAAGCCTTTAAGGCACCAGAGAAGGGTGTGAGGATCACGCAAGGAAATCCCCAGACCAAGGTCTTTCAAAGCCCATGAGAGATCCAACTCCAGAGCCTGTGGCGCAGGTATCAGAGCTGAAATACTGCCTTACACATCGCTGACCGTTGAGGCAGAGCCCTGAGGAGCTGACACTGAGCGGTGGCTCAGCAGCTCTGCTGTCACGCACAGGTTTGATGGTTTGCTGTCCCCGTGCCAGCCCCCTCCCAGGCGCAGCAGCACCTGTGCAGTGCCAGAGCTCATCCCAACAGGGAGCTAACCCAGGAGAGCTGCTGGCCGTGACTCCCAAGGCAGCTCTCCCGGGGCCAGGTAGGGCTGGCTGCTCACTGAGCCCCACGGCGAGCAGAGCTCCTCTGCACCACCACAACAGCCAAAGCCCAGGTCTGGATTTGTTTAGGAACAGCAATTTAATAACGCTCTTGGAAGAGGAGTTGGCCTGAGGTGCACACAAACCCCGGAGAGGAGAGGTAATGGCCCCTGCTCTCTGCTCATCCCTCACCTCCCCTCTTCACCATGTCAACCACACAAAACTCCCTGCCACAAGCCAGCCATGGACATCCAGGAAGTCCCTTAACAACCCTCTTTATCATCCACCAGCACACTGGTACCCAAACAGGAGAAAATAAGACCAATACCCCTTCTGATGGCACAATGTGCTCACCGCATCCACTGCTGTAAAAGCATCCTTTCCTCCACAACCACCCAGACCGGGACTGCAGGTGAGAGGCAAATCCCAGTTGCGTGTGTTGCTTTTCCCGGTGTTCCCACCTTGGCAGCGACACACACAAGCAGCAGTTTCCAGTGCTCTGCTTGGGTTCTCAAGTGACTGGCAGTAACTTAACTGGCAGTTGCCAGCTTCAGGCTGTAACTGGGAAAATGCGCCCACTCAGCTCCAGAGCAGTCCAGGAAAGCATTCCTAATTCCCCCTCCCATTCCCAGCTGGACTGGGGGAGGCAGGGAGGGGAGAAAAGAGCATCAATTGAGGCTTTCACTTCCCAGCAATGATGCTCATCTGCCACCGAAAATTAACTCCATGTGCATCTGATTTTCACTGTGGTTTGTGCTCCGGGGTTGCCAAAAGGGAAATGATGCCCCTTCCCCCTACTGCGGGGGCTCCCAGGGCTCAGCAGTGACCCCATCATGGCTGCATGTGCTGGAATAGAGACCCCTCTGCACTCACAGAGGACTGTCCAAGGACCTTCACAGCTGAAGCAGGTAGAAAGGAGTGGTCTTCCCTGCGGAGAAATGCTCACTCCCAGGAGACATGGGAACAGAGAGCCCTGAATGGAGGGACCCAGCACCACATGGAGGTGCAGTGACCCTGAATGGAGGGACCCAGCACCCACACAGAGGTGCAGTGACCTTGAGGATGGCACTCAGGCCCTGCTCTGGGCTGCAGCACTCATGGCAGCACAGTAACTCACCTCCCGGGCTGGTCGGGGTACTTGTGTTTGCAGTAAGCCTCCAGCGACGCGTACACCTTCTCCCGTAACGCTTCCACCTCAGCCGGGTTGGAGAGACCTTTCGAGTCTGAAAGGCAATGGAAGGACCATCAGCCAAAACCTTCCAGGCAGGCAGAGACCCCCCGTGCTCCCTCCATCCCTCCCAGCACCACCAGAATAGGGCACGGTGTGGATATAGGGTCCCACCTCCAGGTATCTGTGGCTCTACCCAGCACCTCTCCGGGCACATTCAAAACCTGACAGGTTTGCCCTGTGCCTACAGCTCTGTTTTACCCCACCTCACACCCTGATCCCAACCATTCGGGCTCATTCCAGTGGTCACAGACCCTCATTAGAAGGGATTAAGCCCTGTCCTTGTGGGATTTCTCCCTCCAAAGCACTGTGGTAGGGCTGAACGAAGAGTCGCTGCTCAGCAGGTCCCCCAGATGCTGGTTTTAGTAGGGTGAAAGGGACAATCAAGTCATTGATAACCTTGAGCACATGTGCCATGGGAACCTCTCCAGATTCCCCTTGTTTTACCATATACGGCTGATCCCAAATTACAGACAATAAATTACTGCTGATTACAGGGAGGGGGATGCTAAAAAAAAGCCAAGCAGAAAACCAACCCAGAATCAGCACCAAACCTGGGGCACTGCCCGGCCGGGGGCCGGTGGGAAAGGACACAGCAGGAGCTGTGCTGGGGCACAGACCACGCTCCTGCGAGGGCAGGGAGGGAGGGGAAGGGGCGGCCGCACGGGGAGGTCTGTCCTTGGTTGCTGTCTGCTTTTGCTCTGGGCTGACCCCCTCTAAAACACAGAGACCCCCAGGAAAGCTGCACAGGCATCTGTGGGCTGGCAGCTTTGCTCCCCAAAACATTAGGGATGAGCCCTAGCACTGCATCTTCTTCTTGCCAAGGCCAGGGGGAAGAGAGCAGCAGCAGCAGCGCGATGGCTCCTGGAGTGTGCAAACTGAAGCAGACTGCAGACAGGAACTCACGTTCTTGGGTGGTTTATGAGCACGTTCCATGCATTTCACCCTCTCCAGGTCTTCAGAGGGCTTTTCCAGAAACACAGTTAATAAAAGCCCTTGGATGACGAGCTTGGGAAGCAGGACAATGATGTTCATGCTCTAACTTCGTTCTAATCCTCACTTTTCTCCTAACGGATATCTACATTCATTTTTGCTCCTATTCAGGGACAATTCCCTGAAGCACCAGAACTTTGTTTTTACAGAATCGCTGTAAATCTGAAAACGGGCCGAGTGCGATGCAGATCGAGCCAAAACCCTTCAGGCTCAGCAGAGAGCTCAGCTCCAACAACAGCATTCACCATCCCCTTGGACGATCACAGCCAGGTCCCGGCCAAGGCTGAGCCCCGCATGGGGAATATTCTGGATCATGAAACTGAGCTGCCCTCTGTGAGGGGAGAACATCCCTTGGGAAGGGAGGCCTGGAGAGCAACACAGAGCATGGACCCAGACCCATCCCTGGCCTCCAAAGGATGTGCTTGTAAGGTGGCAAACACATGTGCAGCTCTTAGTTTGACTTCCATCTTTCTTGCCCTACTCTTGTGAGTTGGGTACCCTTTGTCATTTGCAATGGAGTTTTAGAGGTAAGAAAGGGAGCTAAAAGGATGCAGCATCAGGCAGGACTGGAGAGAAGGTAATGCACGCACCGGGGTTGAAGAGGACAATGGCTCGCAGGCAGCCTAGCTCTGTCTTGTCCATCTGCATGTCTCGCATTTTTGACACGAGTTCTGTCAGTACTCTGCAAAGGACACAGAAACCACAGGCGTCAGCGTTGGAATGGAATGGAAACACCCAGGTGAGAGCCAGCATGCCCCTGGGGCACGGGCGGTGAGGCCAGAGGCCAGCACTCACTTAGACCAGCCCAGGAGATGCCCTCACTGTCCTCCTGGATCAAACCCAGCTCATTAGGGACATTATAGCTCCTGAGAGACACATCAGGGACCACAAAACCAGCTCCAACAATCACCGAGAGGCTCTGGCACCTGAGAGCTGCCTAAAAATAAGAAATAATAATAAAGACCCCAACAGGTATCTCAAAGCAATTTCCTCTGCAGGAGTATTTATTGCTCCCTTTGCTCTCGCTGCAGGTGCCGGTTGTGAAATATTTGCCACTGATTGCCCAGATTTTCCTGTTGGATCCTGCAGTGAAGTCACGGTCCTGCACTTGTGACCTCAGAGGAAACCACTGATGTCACCAGCTTTCAAGCTATTTCCTCACAAAGCAAAGGCACGAAGGCGATTCCAGGCGATCCCTGGCAGCCTGGCTTTAGAGCCCTCTTCCCACAGCCTGAGATTAAAGAGCCCTCGGGATACGCATGTGGAGCCTGCAGGCACTTTTGATGCTTTTTCATTGTGAAAATGAAGTCACGTCTTGGTCCAATTAAAGATGAAAAGAACTAAAGGAGTGGCCTTCTCATAACAGTAGAAGGCATCTGGACCTCATGAAAGGGGCTTTGATTTGCCCTGGGCAGCCTTCTCCCTGCCTATTTCAGGCTGTTGGTTTCTGCAGGCTTAAGAGGAGGGATTTAATGCTGCCTGCAGCAAGGACCACGACACGGTGTCTCCATGCACACTATGGGACAGACACAGCTCAGCCAACACATCCCCATCCAACCCCTCAAGCAGGCTGCAACGCAGGGAACGGAGCAGCCTGGCGTGGGGTGGGGATGTCCGGGAAGGTGCATGCCCGGTGCCCGTCCCTCTGCCCACCTATCGAAGATGGCCCCGACGCCGGCGCTGTGCGCGCTGTTCCGGTGCACGTGCAGCCCGGTGGCAAGCAGGATCCCGTCTTTCACGGCTATGGAGCGGTGGGAGAAGGAGGCGATGAGGAGCTCGTTCCACCCTGGGAGGAGAAAACAACCAAGGCCGCGGGTTAGAGCTGTGGGGTGCTCAGTGGGGTCAGGAACCAGCGATGTCACCTCCCTGGCTCTAGAAGGAAACCGCTCAAGAACCGCCTTTGCTGGCTGGAGATGGGAAGGGAGCGGGAGCCACCCCTGCCTTGGATGTCAGGGAAGGAAAAAACCATTAAGGCACAAATGCACTAAAAATACACAGCTAATAAGGGAAGCAGCTTCCCCTATAAACCTCGCAGGCACCAGAGCACTGCTCCTCTCACTGTGGGCCCTGCGTTCCCCTCCACCCTGCACACCTCTGAGCAGTTCAAGCCCTGTTAACACCTTGTGTTGCTACTGGGCTCACTGTCGAGCCATAGTGAGCACACAAGTTCAGTGTCCCTTAAATCAGGACCATGAAAACCCTGATTGCAAGTTTGTGCTTCTGCCATATAGATGTGGGCAGGGATCACCTCTCCTCTCTCCTGCTGCTGTACAGGGATGCTCCACATCCACAACTGCTCCACTAACAGCTTTCCTTAGCTGCCTGGAAATCAGCTTTTGTCTCATTAGTTACTGGACATGATACTTCAGGAGATGGGAAAACACATCCTTTGAGCCCAGACACGGAGCAGTTGGAGCTTGTTACAAAGGGGGAAGGGAGATGTGACCTTCCCTCCCACCATCCAGCTCTCTCCCTAATTTAACACTTCTTCATTCCCACCTGAGCTCACGAATGCCGGAAACAAACCCTTAACAAAAGAAATGCTGCAAAGTTTGAAGAATGGAAATTTTGGTGACTTTCACCCATCTTCAGTGGGACAAGAAGGGTCTTCTACAACACTCATCACGTGGCCTGATGATGTTCTGGGGTCCAAAAACATGAGGACATTGGATTGCATTTTCATTCCCATGTTGGAGAAGCAATACAACAACATCATTCACCTCCTCTCCTGCCACCACAACATGTTCTCTCACTGACTGCACTAAGCACAAGGTCTCCATGTGCTGTATTTACCTACAGCTGCAGAGATGGGCTGTGCCATGAGGAATGTTGACAAGGAATAAAGTTCACTCTTTCCCAAGTGGCCACAGGATGTTTCCACCCCAGTCACGGGAACATTCATTTGGCGATGCTGGGCAAGGCCTGGAGCCCGCAGAGGGATTGCAACACCTTGGAACCCAATGGGACAGAGGAGGGGACGTGGGGCTGCACCCAGACTGCAGAGCTCTGTGGTTGCAGAGCCCCCCCCAGAGCCAGACCCACAGAAAGGGGCTGTGGGGCTGCCCACCAGACCCACAGCAACTCCAACCAACAGGAACCAGGGCTGGTTCATGACCCTGGGTCACAGCACCCCTCCATGTCACCAGCACTCTCAGCTCTGCCCTGACTCCCAGCCATCAACCATCACCCTCCTGCCACAGCTCCTCACAGCCCCAGCGGTGCCGAATCCAGCCTCCTGCTTGCCAAGGATACATGGAAGCAGTGAGGCTGCAGGGAGCTGCCAGCATCTGTGCTGGGCTTATTCCATCTACAGAGCACTGGATTAATCAGGATCCTTCAGCTGATTATTCCCATTTAGAGCTGGGATGTTTCAGCTGAAATGGGGAACCTATTTCTACCCAGTGCTTCCACCAGAGCATCCCCAAAGAGCTGACGGGATAGAGACAAGCAGGAAAAATCAGGGATAACCACACGTAGCAAATCCAAGTTAGGAATCAAACAAATCTGCCCAAAGGGGTTTGCGTTTCAGGCCAAGCCCTGGAGAGCCAGAGCAGATTCCTTTGACTCTCATCAAACAAGGTGGCTGTAGCCTCCAGGGATGCTTTGGGTCCTCTGGAGTAGGAAAGGCACCTGGCAGTGCAGTGACCACCACGTGAATCCATCCCACTCCCAAGTTTCCCCACCATTCCTATAAAATGAACTGCAGCTGCAGATGTGGTGCTCAGCATCCTTTGCCAGCCTGGCCTCAATGCAGAGAAAACATCAAGGTTATTCCTGTCGCAGCCACAGCAAGCCTGGAAACAAGAAAACCCAGGGACAAGAGGCTCCGGAAGCCGGTTCCCTTCTCCTCCAAAGAGCTCAGAGAGGGAAGATTCTTGAACGATTCAGGATGAGAGGAAAGCTGCTGTTGGCCCATGCAGACTCACGCTCTGCTTAGCTCTGCCTCCAGGGACGCTGGTGCTGAGCCTCACGGTCCTCTCAGCTACATTTAATACCTCAATATTTCATGGGCAGGTGCTCTCCACAGGCCACTCACTCCACTCAATAATAGATGGAGCCCCTGGTTACCTGGGGGGGGTCATCTGAGGCCCTGACAGCAATGCCAGGAGCAGGGAGCCCATTGGAGCCACTCCAGCTCAGCACCTCCTGGCCATGGGGTCAGAGCCACCATGAGATGCGGGATGGGGTCGGCAGCCCCCTGTCCTCCTGCCCCATGGAAGCAGCTTCATCCATCCCTCCTCTCTTCCTCTTTAAGGGACCATCAAGCCAAAGCCATTTTAATGACTTATCTACTGACTGGAGCTTTGCAAAGAGCTTCATGCCTAAAACACACCCTCATCGAGCTCTGCTCTTGATTTCTTGCCCTCCCTGGTCTGTGTGCAACCTGCCAGCAGCAGGAGCCTGCATTTAGTCGATGGGAGAAGACCCTCTCTGCAGTGAACTGCTTTTCACCTCCCAAAGCCCCGCTCCTGCAGACCCTGTGCAGCACAAGGGAATCCAAATAAACCCAGAGAAGTGTATTTTCATCGTGGTGGGTGGGAGAGGCGATGCCTTCTGCTCCCCTTTCTGCTTTTAATTATGCTCAAACATTCTGGTCTGATGAGATCTCATGGAGACCCCGAGCACACGTGGTCTTCCAAGCCCAGCCTGAGAGGAAGGCAGCGTGTGGCTGCCCTGGTTTAACCACCCTGTGCACATCCCGAGCTCCTCACCCATCCAAGATGAAGCCAGGCCATTCTTCAGCCGACTGACAGCTGTGCAACATTCTGGATCCCATTCAGCAACATGTCCCTTGGGGCTTTTAAAATCCTATTTAGCAATTGAATTATCAGAGTCTGTTACTCAGAATCTTTAATGGCTTTCAAGTGGCTGGGACCTAAATCTAAGTGTGATCCCACTCCTGGTGGGATGCGGCATTCCTACATCCCGGAGCCCCACTGGGACGCTTCCCACTCACCTGCTCTGAGCAAGATGACCTGGTCGTCCAGGGGCAGCTCTGAGAAGTGGGGGATCCTCTTGGCCCACTCCACCAGGGTGAAGAGCTGTTTGTCTGCTGCCTGGCATATGTTTGTCACCGGGTCATTGGGCTGCCAAGGAAAGGAGATGGAAAAGTTGGGAGAAGGCAGAGCAAGGAGAAGAGAGGCTGAAGGAGCAGCTGAAGGGGTTTGCTGCCTCCCTGCTGCAGGGAAGGACCCCGAGGCTGGCAGCACCCCAGCAGTGGATGTTATCAGGAGGTGACTTGGCTTCTCCACCAGAACCAGGAGTGCAGAGACTCAACATCCGTCACACTGACTGATGGACCAAGTGAGCTCCAGCCTGCGGAAGGGCAGGCTCCCCGAGCCAGCACCTCCTGCTCCATAAACCAGCACCGGAGGGGGGGCATTGCAGAAAAATACAGAAAACCCCTCTCCTTTGAAATATTATCCTGTAACAAAAACCATCTGCTCTCAAGGAGGACAGTCAGCCTAAACACACCAAATCCCTGTTTAAAGGAACTGCTAACAGCTCAAGTGGGCTCATGATTAGGAACTGGAAGAGCCTGTCTAAGCCCGGCCAAGACAGACCTCGCTAATACAAGTGTCTATATAGGGTTTACCTCTCCGGACAGGGATGTATGAGCCCCTCCACCCATCCTGCTGTAATCCCTGCTGATACCTAGCAGCTTTCATTGTACCGGTATTCTTCTTCCATGTCCTTAGAAGAGTAGTTTCCCAAGCAGAGCAGGAGTGTTTACTTCACCCCTGGATCACAGGGGAAGGGTGTGAATTTGGAAGCAGAGCAGATATGAACACCAGGGTAAGCTCTCGCCCCTGTGAGCCATGGTTCCATTGGGATGAGGCTGTTCCTCATCCAGAGCTGGCTGTACCCCAGAAACACCCCCCAGGCTGGGCAGACCACGCTGCTGACTCCCATTCCAGCCCCTCCACTGTTCCCTGGCAGCAAACACAAACCCTGGGCCTCCGTGGCCATCTCCCATTCTCCAGGCTTAAAATACCCAGGGTCTGGCAGGCTGAGGGGCGCCCGCCTGCGGAGCCTCTTCACCTGTTCCGGGCAGAGATGGATGGGGACGGGCTCGGGTTCAGCAGTGCAGCCCAGGAGCATCGCTACCGGGATCATCCCTCCTGCTCTGCCCGGCTCCAGCAGCCCCCGAGGGGTGCAAGGGCAGGGGGTGTTGCTTGAGGGAGCTGGGTATTCCCTGGGAAGGGGATGTGAGCAGGGACTGGGCTTTTCCAAGGGAGGGGGAGATGAGGTGGGATTTCCACTGGACAACAGGAAAACCCTCGACTGAGTGCAAGAAAGAGCTTTGTAGGGTGAAATGTTTCACTGGAAACAGGGAATGTAAGCATTCAGAGGCATCTGTGGGAAGGGTGAAGAAAGGGACACCTGTGGCCAGGCTTTAGGAACATGAGTGTCCTCAATTCATCTAAGCTTAGTCAGCAGCCAGGTGGAGAACCCAGTGTCCTGGCTCCCACAGAATGGAGACATGAATTATGGAGACCCCCATGCTCCAGCAGAACCCGAACATGGAGCAACAAGAGCCTGCACGCCCCATGAAAGGGTTATTTTAGGGAAGCTGGATGCTTTTGCCAAAGCTTTGATCAGGGGCTGCCTCTCCCAGGTTGTCCCTGTCTCTAGGGCTTGCAGCAGGCAGGTTGATCATCACTGCTCTGCGGGCAGCACACGCTGTACCCGGCCTCCCTGCTCTGTACAAAGCCCCAGCGAGGGGCCCAGCCTTTAATTACACCTCTGATGGCAGCTCCTGGAACCACCTCGGTGCTTCCTGGAAGAGCTTAATCACTGCAGCTGAGAGGCAGCTGAAAGTGTCATCACCGAGAGGGCCCTGCCTGGTTCCAGCAGGGATCTGCACCCCGGCACTGGAAACTCTCCCTGTGCACCATAAGCAAAACCTCCTGCAGTAAATAGCAAGGGCACAGTGCCGGAGTGTGACCGGATGAAAGGACATGCAGGCACCTGATCCCACTGGAAAACCGGAGCTTGGAGACACCTTCCAGAAAAGGGTGACTTGAAACCAAACATTCAAAGGCCAATTAAGAGCTAATGGGGATACCAGCTCTCAGTTACAGGCTTTGCCTTTCGGTGGCAGGAGCCCATCAGAGGTGGTGCTTAATGCTGCAGGAGCCTTACTCTGCAGCTGCTGGAAGAGGGGCAAACCCATCCTCACACCCACTGTGCTGCCCAGGACAGGTACCTGCTGAGGGCGAGACCAGGGCCAGGGATCAGACAGTGTGGAAGAATCCTGCAGCCCTGCTCATTCATAGGATCCTCCCTGAAGGTCCACCCCTTCACCAAAGCCAGCAGCCCAACCACCATCAGCTCTCTGCAGCAGCAGATGAAGAGCTTTTATCAGGGGCTCACAGGTGCAGTTACTGGAAGTGAGTGTTTCAGTGATTGATTCACCAAACCACCCGGTACCCCCCCACCACCTGAGGCAGGAGAGCAATCCGCAGCAGCAGAACCCTCTTTCTGCCTGGCTCAGTGTCCTGCCCTGTCCGTGCCACTCCCAAGGATCACAGCCCACTGCACTCCCCATCCCCAAACCTCCATCTGTTCAAACCATGAATGCACCCCATTCTCTCTGCTGTCAATCAAGGTGTTGGGATAGAGGTCCCCCTCCCTGGTCCCATGCTCGGCCTCAGAGCAGCAGCCTTCATCAGCAGTGTGCTTGGATACCGGGCTGCTGGATCAGCTCACGGGCTGCAGAACTCCTGACCCCCACTCTGACCAGCCCTAAGGACTGGGCTGAAGCCCCACACTGGGGTGGAAGGAGCTGGTGCCAGCACCAGCCTGGCCAAGCAGAGGGCCCAGCGCTGGGATCTCTGCTCTCGGAGCAGCCGGGGCACCAGGAGGGGACAAAGTGACACAGGAGCATCTGTGAGAGGAGGTGAGAGCTCCTGCAGCACCTCCCGGGCACAGCCCAGGGGAATGCTCCCACAGGCGCTGGAGCTCTGCAGCTCCGCAGTGCTCAGTACAGATGGACCGAGGTGCAGGGGCACAAATAGAAGGACCCAATGTTCCAGGCTCATAGGAAACAGCTCAAGTTCTACTCCTCTCTATCTGTCTGCCTTTCCCTCGCAGGGGCTCCCAGGGGAGGGCTGGGAGGAGGCAGCTCCTCTGTCTTCCTTCACCTCAAGCAGTGGCCTCGTCACTGCGAGCTGCTGACCTCATACATCTGCTGGACCTGCTACAAATGTCACCTCATCGACAGAAGCTGCCTGACAATAACAGAGCATTTCAGCGAGCCTCCTGCTCCTATTTAGATGCAGCACACATCCTCGTTCACTGTAATGCGTGTTGAATTATGCAGGAACCAGCTTTCAATTTGCTACAAGAGGCTGAGGAGATGCAGTGCCAGATGAAGCCATTTATTTCAGCTTGCTCTCTGGGGTTTGTGTTCAAGGCAGCACAACGCTGGCTGCAGCTCTCCTCAAGTCTTTTCAATCCTGATGGCATCAGAGCCCCTCGCTAACCACAGTGGAGCTGCCCCCTCCAAAAGACCCTATGCAGCTCCATGGTCATGGGACCCTCGGCTGCAGGGCATCGCTCCCAAATGCAGGTGAGTACCAGGGCCCTGGATTGGCTTCTGGACCGCTTCCCTGAGGCATCAGCTCCATCCATAGCAGAAAGCATTATGCACATAGGTAAAAGCCAAAAAGAGCATCCCATTGAGGCAGTCAAGGCGTGGACTCCTACATGAGCAGCCTGATGCTCGGATCTCCTGTCAGTCCCTGCCAGAGAAGGTATTCCTGGCTCCATCCTCCAAGCCTCATACAGAGATAAAGTATTATTGTAGCAGCAAATAAATACTGCAGACTCCTCGCTAGACTTGCTGGAAATAGCTGCATTTCATCTTCTCAATCCCCGAGACGCCAAGCACAGAGCAGCAGGAATTGCAGAGGGATATTTCAGTGCACAACCCTGCTCTCAGGGTTAGCTCACAGAGCCCAGCTCCACCTGTGCTCCCCAAGGGCGGTACTAGCCTGGCAGCAAGAACTTCCTCTGTGACAGGGCTCCTTACAAGGGCTTTGCATAGGCTTTATCCTAGAAATAGGGTTGCAGATAGACTGACTTTCACATCTGGAGGCAGCTGCTTTGCAGAGAGGCTTTCCATAGGCAGGCTTTAACCTGCAGATACAGGAATCTCTTAGGAAAGGACCAGGGCAGTTTCCCTCATCACAGCTACTCACTCTTTCCTCATTTCTCTCCTCTTTGCACAAAGTCCTGTGAAAGCGTGGATGCTTCAAGCAGGCCCGGTTATAATGGAAGCTTCTAACAGGGACCACTTGAAAGCAAGCTTCTCAACAACCTTCTGCAGCTTTTTCCTTCTTGGAGCCCAGCAGCTCTATAACGCTGCACCTGAAGAGTCACACCCGGATTTTATAGCTCTTATCTCCCTGCACTTCAGCCACATAGGTCTGCTTGTTGGCTTGACTGGACTCTGAGCTCCCCGAGCACCAGGAGTCTCCCTGCCCTATAGCACATGGGGCTCTTGGCTAAAATAGAATCTTCTCTTGAGAAGGAAAGTCCCATTGCTGGGGCCTGTGCAGGCGCAGAGGCTTTGCTTTCACCTAAGCTGCTGTACTCATTCCATGTCACCCTGATGCCCCACAAGCCATCCCTTCCCTCCCGAGTGCCGGGCTGGGGCCAAGGGGAGCGGCGCCTCACCGAGCTCGGCGTCAAGCCCATGTTAGCTTCGATGTACGTCTCTGTCTTTGGCTCCACTGCAAGCTCAGCCTCCAAGATCTTTTCCACGGGCATGTCCTCGTTGGCGCTGCTCGTCGACTCCACCTCGTTCTCGTTGCGGTCCTTGCCCCGCTGCCGCTCCTCCTGGACAGCTGGAAGGGGACAGAGAAGGGACAGGGTCAGTGCAGGGCTCCCAGCCACGGTGCCATGGCTGAGCTGGGCCATGGAGCTCCATGGAGCTCCAGGCGTTACTTCACCATGAAACCCAAAGCATCCTTAGACCTGAGAGATCACGCAGATACCCACCCGACCTTCCCACCAGTGTGGTTAGTGGGTCTCGGGCTTGGATAGCCCAAAGGGGTGTGAGCAGAGAGAGGGAGGCTCCTGCTGTGACCTGGAAACTTCCCATTGTGCAGAGGGAGACATCCTGGAAACAAAAAGGTTAAAGACAAATGATGAAAAGCAAAGCAAGTCACCGTGGGAGAGGGAATCGGCTGGAGGAGGTGATAACACAAGGGAATCCTAAAGAAAAGAGAAATGGGTCAGTTTAAAGCTAAGTCCAGAGTTCAGCCATCTTCTGAGCTTGTCAGTGCTGAATTTCCATGGAGGTCATGTCATGCATCCAGTTCCCTGGTCCAGCAGTGATGCCAACAGCAGGGGTGCCACCAGAAGTACAGTGGTACCACGGGACAGGAGCCGGAGCAGGGATTGCGGCAGGAGCTCCATGCATACCACCATCCTGCCTCTGGGCAACTCTAACCAGACAGGAGACACCTGTCCCAAATCCTGTGTGGTAGGAATAATCCAGCCAGGAGCACATCACACGGTGGTGAGTGAATGTCTGAGCAGTGCAGAGATGAAAAACACTTATTAGATGCTAATAAAATTCTCATTAATGGTGTCCCTTTGAAGCCAGCACACCCTTCCCTAAACCTGGGAAGTAGCTTCACGCAGACAGTTCCATCGGTAACTATCTCCTCCTCAATCATCATGTTCCATGCTCCAAATCACACACTCTTCCAGGCAGGAATGTCCCTGCTTGGTCTACCCCAGCCAGGTGAGCTCCTGCTGTTCAGAGCTTGGGTTCGTGTTGTGGCTTTTCTCCATCTGCCTGGATTCTCCTCTTCACTGTTTGAGGCCAACATAAAATCCTGCTTAAATTTCTCCCCCCACCGTTACTCCTGCTTTCTCAGTCATCAAAAGGATAGAGATTCTTGCTTAATGCCAACCCTTCTTCAACAGCACAGATGCACCAAAGCTCCTCTGGGCACAGTAGAACAGATAAAACACCCACTAAATAACAGAAAAGCCTGAGAGAAAATGCAAACTCTCAACAAATAGGCTTTTGTAAAA
This sequence comes from Bolborhynchus lineola, assembly GCA_025448015.1. NCBI lineage: Eukaryota > Metazoa > Chordata > Aves > Psittaciformes > Psittacidae > Bolborhynchus > Bolborhynchus lineola. The sequence goes on from JAOEHX010045660.1 coordinate 31,738, forward strand.
TGGCTTAAATGCCAAAGACCTGATCACAGCCACAGCAGGGCTCAAGGATAAAAGTGCAGCATGTGAGATCAACCTCCTCCACTGCTGGGACCACTCCACTGGGAAGGGATGCTGGTCCAAAGGACACATCCTCATGCTCAGCCACCAGTGACTGAGCTGGACACTGGGACGTGTGGATGCGATGCAGCACATCGCTTTCAGGGATGCCCACAAGGCAGCGGCTCATCTACGTATTGAACCAGTTGTAGATGTGATTTTCTCTCTTCTGGCAGCTCAAGGAGTGAAGAGGGAACAGCTTCACTTCATGTGAGCAACAGGTTCGCTCCTGCAGCAGCTCAGTACCCAGCCTTGGGGTGCAGTCACCGTTGCACACATGAACTCCCCTCCGAAGGTCACCTTCCAGTTACCTCGCTCATCCAGGTGTGGCAATCCCAAAGTCCCTCTGCAGCATCCAGAGGCTGAATTCACTTCAGATCTCATGTCTCTAATCCCTTGTTTCAGATTGGCCCAGGGGCAGCAAAGCTCAACACATCCCAAAAGCCACAGGGATTTGCAGTCATAGCCAGTGGTAGATGTCTGCAATTTATTGCAGTCAGTAGTTCCCTGCCGAGGCCCTGAGCTGGTGCTCCTTAGTGGCGATGCTGAGGGACACATCACCATTTCAGAAGAGAATGGGGACTGTGGTTCTTGAGATGGAGAGAAAAATAGCAGAATGGGAGGGGGAAGGGAAGAAGGAGCAGATATTCAAAAGCAAATCAGCTTTATTTTTCTTTCAATCATGCAGCAGCGGATGTTTGTGTGAAGGAACATCTTCAGTAGTGAGGAGACCCCTCACCAGAAACACCTAGAACCTCATCCCTGGAGTCCGCTCCCCACTCCCGCAGGGGATTGGTCAAATAAACTATGGTGGAGATGACAAATACAGTGGTTTGGGAGCTGGATTCTTTGTGCCTTAGTGGTTTTTATATATCTTTTAAAAAAGAGAACTACAAATGTGGCACAGCAGCTTGTCTGGTAATATTGAAATGGGAATACCTTGTTCTTCTCGGCTTCCCAGAGGTCCTGTGCGCCGGGATGGATGGTGCTCCATCCCTGTAACACAGTAAAGTTCAGAAACAAGGATCATTATCTCACTCGGTTCTTGTTGCTTCTGCTGGATCTTTCTCTTCCACTCATGGAAGTTGTAAACTCACAGGCTAAAGAGAAAACTCCAGCTGTGACTGGCTCCTCCAACCCAAATTCTCCCTTATGGCACAATCACTGTATATTCTCTGTATATTATACAAGGTGCTTCTCCCTCCTGTCTCATGCAGATCCCTCAGAGGGTTAGCAAGGACAGGGCACAGCGTGGCAGTGCACGCAGTGGGTTCTGCTGCTAGCTCCCATCTCTTGCTCCTCATCCACATCCCGCTGTGACTGTGCCCTTCTGCTTGGCTGGGTGGGCAAGGAGACACCCAGAGGATGTTCAAGAGGATCTCAGGATGAGGATTAACTGCAGAGTGCCTGTGATAACAAGGCCCTTGACAGCGTGACCTACAAGGCCCCTGCCAAACCTCATGTGGCTCTCTTGCTCTCACTGCAGTAGGATGGTGATAACAAGGTAAAGGGCTGCAGAACACATCCTCGGTGCCACACAACAGGAGGGATGGGCTGGCAAAAGCCCTGCAAGACCAGCGTGACCCTCCTGTCTCCCATCACACTCAATTGCTGCCTCAGCAGATGGGCTTGTAGGGACAAACCATGGGGCTTGTGTGGCCTGGATGCAGGAAGCCATGGAGAGGAGCCCGTGTCCTTGTCCTCCCACCTCATCACTCGGGCTGCAGAAGTCAGACAAGATCCACTCTTAGGATGATGCTGTTCCAAGACTTTTCTGGTCAGGAAAGTGGCACAGCATTGGATGTGGGTCTGTTCACCTTCAGTGAGGAGGTGAGCCAGGCCTATTGCTTGCTGCAACCCAAAAATACCCTCCTGAGAGGCAAAGCCACCTCAGGCTGTTGGTACCTCATCCTCACTCTGTGCCTTCAGGGATGAGCTTCCCCATGCTCTCCTGTGCTCGTGGCGGTGCCAATGCTTTTCATTTTCTTCAAGGAGACTCGGGTGGTTGCGAGGGTTTCTGGTCTCATTTTCTTAACACAAGGCAAGCATCCAGACCTTGCAATCCACTTGAGGAGAAAAAAAGCTGTTGTAGTCCAACAGCTCCATGAGGCAGCCCCACCTCCTCCAGCTATGCCTCAGCCGAGCCAAGGACAGAAGCCTGTTTTCCATGGCACCTGATGAAGAGTGTTATTCTGCTTGATTTGGCCTGTACTTGCCTCAGGCTGGTTGCTGTCATTTCTCATCCCCAGCTTCCCAGCCCATCTGCACTTCCTCAGGCCATGGCACAGCAAGAGACAAAGCGCCATGTGTCAAGACCACTTCTCTCTCTAAGAACCAAACCACCTCGTCCCACGGATTGCAGACGAGCCCCAGCTGCCCACATCCAAGGGCTGATGTGCAAAAGGCCAGACCCATCCTCTGCCGGTGTGCACATCAGCACTGGTCTCCTTGCCTTTGCTAAACAAGGTGATCAAACCAACCAGTGCCAGTGGCGCAGTTAAGATATGAATGTTCCAGCTGCTGCGGAAGAACAAGCTGCTCCTGAGGCTCTGGAGAGGGCTTGGAGATGCTGAGAAACCACCGCAGCATCCCCACCTTGTGCCACTGCATCACGAGCACCATGATGAACATTGCGGAGTCCCTGCACTATGAGCCCCTAGGATCCCAATCCTACAGCAAAAGTTCTTTCCTAAGCCTGGGCTCCTGCAGAGAAACCCAATTCTGTGACCTGCCCACTAATCAGGTGTTAAAAGGAAAACCCTGTCAAGTGCTCGCTGGTTTTAATGCCCGGTCCCAGACGCCACGTGGGCACTGGCAGCGGGTCCCCCACACCGGCCACCGCACGGCCATGCTCAGCACTGGCTTTCGTGCCAGAGGAATGTTAAGAAGAGCAGAAAGAGGCCCAAAGGGACAGGATTTTCAGTGAGACCCCCTGTGGGTAGCAGCATCCCAGGCTTGTTTGTTTTCTGGGAGAGACATGGAGGCACTGACGGCTCCTCATTACCACTTACTATTAATACAGACGTGTTTGTTTCCAAGATGAAAATCCATCCATCCATCCATCCAGGAACAATAGCATGATGACTGACTGGGGCTTGGTTCCTTTCATGGAGAAGGTTAATTCACTCTCACCAAAATTGGACTGAAAGGGGTTTTCTGTGAGGGCAGACCCAGCATCTGGAGCCCCTGGGCAGGGGGAGCCCAGCACCAACACTCAGCCCCGTCCTTGGGGATGAGCAGAAGATGCACTTTCTGGCCTTGGCTCTCCCATTCTTCTTAGCACACTCTGATCCTCTCCCCTGCATTCCTTTTGCTCCTTGCCATTTCCCAGCAGACGCAGAATCCCCAAAGCAAATAGGGATAACGATGCTTTCCAGACCACTCCAACTGGACGCATTTTGGGCACATGCCCCAGCATCACTAGGGCTCTGGTGGCCCCCAAGACCCAAACCTGCTCAGTCTTCTCTGAGCCTGCAGGTGGGTCCTGGCTGAAGGGTTTTGGGGATTTCTGTTTCCCTACTGGTAGGATTTATTTGGCTCTGCTGCCTTTTATGAAGCTACATCTTTGCTGGGCATCAACAGCATCTTGAAGCGCTTATGCACAAGCTGCCTGTTCATGTTGCAAACGCCACCCAGGCAAGGAAACCAATCCAGTGTTTCCTCTGCTCTGCTTTCATTGTGCCTCCTTTAATTTTTCAGAGATGCAGCTTTCTGCTGCTACAAACAACCTCAAAAGCTGAGACACAGGAAACAAATGGTGTTTTCTCCAACATTTTCAATGAAATGCTCACACCACTCTCCAAGCCAGACCCTGCGAAGCTGAAGCAAACAGCAGCATTGATAAAGCAGCGAGAGAAAACCATAAACCAAACCCTTCCCTCAACCTGAGAGGATCCTTAAAAACAAAGAACAAGCCCAGCATCATTTAACCAGCTGTTTTAAAGACAGCACTTTAAAAGGATATAAGAAACAAGCTCATTAAGCTGAAAGACATTTTCCATTCCAAAATTATTACTAAAAATAACCATGCTCCTGACCTCTGCCCCTTCACCAGGGTACAGCCACTTGCCTGCTTTTGCATTCACTCGGACAGAGGGTTCGAGACCTGAATCCCTGCCCTTTCTCCCCAGGCTGTTCTGTTGGTCCCCAGGGATGCGGTGGGGGCCAGGATGGCGCCAGGGGCAGGGGGATGCCCAGCCAAGGCAGGGGATCAGGAATGGTGCAGGAGCTGAGCTCAAGGCACTCCAGGTTAAATCAGGGGGAACCTTCGGAACCTCTGGACTTGGTGATGTACCAGAGCAGGTCCGAGCTGCAGCCTAGAGTCACTCCCTGTGATTCTGCAAGTCAAACCCCTTCTAGGTTAAATCCCTCAGCTTGAAAAGAGGGGGAAAACCAACCCACAAACACAGGGGAAGAGGAAGAATTAACCCAGGCTGTGAAGTTTAATGAGGTCTTGAGAGATCAGGCATGCAACCAGACAGATGTCCTGGATCCTCAGAGCACACCTCTGGATCATGTCACAGCAGCTGATGGAGACAAGCTGCAGCCACGCTGCAGCCAGCCCACCATTATAGTATCTGTGCCTGGATTTAGGAATGCTCCTGGGTGTACGTTACTCAGCCCAAGCCGCAGCACCGGGGCAGGATGGCCTGGTCTGCAGATGGGCTCCAAGCCAAGGAGCTGCTCATGTCCGGAGGCAGCACTGGGGCAGGGAGAGGCAGGAGACAGAGCGGGGCTGGTTCCCAACTCCACTCCCTGCGAGCAGTCCAAGGGCAGCCGGTGGGAGCATGGGAAAGGCTCCTCATTGGTATTTCCTGCTCAGCGCAATCCCGATCCCGATCCCAATCCCACGGCGCTGCCAGCAGCAGCGGGGCTGGGACTTCATCATGCGATAGTGATGTGCTTCAGCAGGAGCCTGTGGGGTGGGGAGTGTCCAAGGACCCCCTTCACCCCTGAAGTAACCCCAGCCAATGGCACTGCATGCAACTGCCTTCATTCCCAGACCCTCGGTGCTCACTCCCACCTCTTCACAAGAGCTCTGCCTCCCTAACTCCAAGGCAGATTCCACATTTTCACTTCAAATTACAATGCTGCTGATACACAGACGCCTTAGACCTCAAAGAGAAACAGATCAAGCAGACAGAGTTATGCTTCTGGATGCAAACGGCCACCCCCACAGTAATAATCCCTGCTTTAGTCAAGATCCCTGATGGTAATCTTAATTTTGTTGACTATCTGGTATTTAGTGGGAGACAGAGAACAAAACCCAAAGCCTCACACAGCTGGCAGTAATTCATAAGGGAAAATGTTCCCAGTTGCTTGTTTATTATCGCTGCAAACCCTCAGAGTCCAGGAGGCTCATTCACCATGAACACAGCACCAGGCTCTATCTTAGATGTTCTGAATGGGGAGCAGCAAGAAGAGATGTACACAGCAGAAGGAACCTCCTGCTCCCGCAGGCTTTCATCCCCTCAAGCTGAGCCTTGCAGCCCTGAAACAACCCCTCATCCATCCACTCATCCTTCCTTCCTTTAAATCAACCTCTTGGCTACACAAGAAGCCCTTCCCTTACACCCCTCTGGCACAGGTTTTGGGTATGAACCCCTCACCTCTCGTCCTCCCAGCATCACTCTGCAGGTCTGCTCACCACCACGCAGGGCGCCTTTAGCAGCTTTTCTCTTATCAGAGCTATAGTCCTTAGTTTACAGGGTTTTACTGTACTTCCACGACACACAAATATCTTTAGGCTACAAGAGAGATACTTCCCCAGCACAAATCTGCTGTGCTTTTATGCAGCAATAAATTAGGTCTCCAGAGAAAGATAATTTTGGGGGAAATGAGGCCTATTATCCTGGTTCTGTTACTTAAAAGATGAAACAAGTTTACACTAGAGGATAAGAAGCCAGCTATGTTGTGAGTATATAGGCAAAAGGAACTAGCAACACAGGATTTAGCCCAAAACTGTTCAAACTGAGGTGATGGGTAGGCAGCAGGACTGGTGCGAGGACAAGGCTCCTTCCTGCCTGGCAAAGGATGGATGCAATGGGAAGGATGGTTTGGGTTTGGCAAATCAGGTGGCTATCATGTGTGAAACTCAAGAGCTGTCCAAAACTGAAGCTCAGCAAGATCCAGCTTCTCACTGTCAGGTCCAGGGTAACACTGGGACATATCCAAACCTGCTACGAGGTTTTAGGTTTATAACAAGGAAGAGGTTTCTTGGAGGACTGGGAGAGTCATTCCAGCTTTCCCTACATGAGTATCGTACCCTAAACATCTGCTTACTGCCAAAGCCCTGGCTTCTTGCCCTTCCCTGAGCTGTCCCCAGCAGTGCCGGTGGCAGATCAGCCAGTGCTGCCCGAGCTCAGAGGATCCCATCTGGCACACTTCTAAATAATTGCCTGATGGTTACGAATTCATTTGGTATTCATTGTGATAACGTTAATCAAGATGAATTAATCGAGTCCTCACACTGCATGCTCCCCGAGGAATTCCACCACCACAGAGGAATTAATTAATGGACCTGTAACATTAGTGGTGCTGCCCATGCAATCACTGCCAGCAGTGGGCAGGAAGCAGGTACTGATCACCAGTGTCAGTGCAGGCTGCAGGGTTAAAGCATTGCTGCTGGCGTCTCCTTCCCAGCTACTTCTGGATTCCCTTCCCTGTGGACGCTGGCTGAGGTATTCTAGGGGTCTGAAAGAAAGCAGGTCTCCAGCTTACAGTGCAAGGCTCCAGATGCAATGCCAAGGCAATGGGATGCTCCATTATGCTCTATTCTCCAGACCGCAGGAGACTTCTTGGCTTCTTTTTAGCCACCTGAGTTTCCCATGGCTGGAGATCAGCCTTTCCTCCTCCTGATGCACACATCCCGTGGGATCCTGTGCGCTCCATGCTCTGCCCATCTGCCAAGCAGCCAGGGCAATGCAATTTCCTGTCCATGGAACACTATTCCTGCACTGCCCCTCTCATCTTCAGAGGCATTTCCTGACTGTTTCCATCTCTCCATCTCAGACCGGAGGTCTGGAGCTCCAGGAAGCTCCATTCCCAAGCACCAAAGGGTTAAGCTCTGCAGGGCCATAGAGGAGCCCTGGGTGCCCCAACTCCATCCCGATTCAATCCTCCCACACCTTGAACCCAGACAGCTTTGACTGCTTAAGACTGCTCATGGTGGGTCCTTAGGTGACCCCAGCATGGCCCGGCTGCGCAGCACTCAGCTGCAGCTCCAGCACTGCCTTGGTTAATTAATGCTCCAGACAGGACTAAGTGCTCTTCAAAGAGACCCGGCTGGAGCGATGCTGCAACCAGAGTGACTGGGCGGAGGGACGGGTTTATCGCCGGTCAGGGAGGCAAGTGTGGCTCTGGAGATGTAAGGGGAGAAGGCAGCAGAGAACTGAGCAGCACCACGGGGTCATTCTCACGTCACGTCTGGTAAAAGCCTGTTCTGCCAGCAGCTTAAAACAGACGCAGTCAGCATTTGAAAAGAGCATTTGAAAGAGGCACTGCCAGGGAGCTTGAGAGCCTACATTTAAATTCCAGTGAGGGGAAAGAGAGCTTTTATGAGACTGAATTTCCTTCTTCTTCCCAACGAGAAAACAACAGCAGCATTGCTGCTGCTGGGAACGGGGCTCAGGCAGAGCAGCCAGTGCTAGCTGTGGGTGCCCATGCAGCAGACTCTGAGGAGGAGATGGCCATTAGTAATCCATGAGTTAAACCTGGTCTTTATCTCACCAGTGTCCAACTGGGGACCATCCTGGGTCTTGGTGCTGGTTTGGAGCCCAGAAGAGACCTTGGCTGTGGCGCAAAGGCAAAATACAATCCCTGGCACAAGCAGCCCTCAGCAAAGCTCACATCAGCTCTGGTGCATATGATGCTGCCAACAGGAGCACCCCAGCGAAGGAAAGGTACCCGCGGCACCCCTGGGTGCCCGGGCCAGGCTCCCCCTGCCTTACCTTCTCGCTTCATGCCCATGGCAAGACACTTCTGGTAGCGGCAGTACTGGCAGCGGTTGCGCTGGCGCTTGTCGATCAGGCAGTCCTTGTTGTCGCGGCACGTGTAGGTCAGGTCCTTCCGCACCGTGCGCTTGAAGAAGCCTTTGCAGCCCTCGCAGCTGTAAACCCCGTAATGCTTTCCTATGGGGAGGGAGAATCAGGTTAGGGGGGCTCAAGACACAAGAGGATCTTTGTTCATCATGAGAACAACCAGCCATTGCAATAATGCCCCCAGGGAAGTGGTGGACGAGATGCTGGGACATCCAGCAGATGCTGGGACATCCAGCACTGGTCTAGGTGATGCTTTGCCTAGAAAGGATTGACCAGAATCCTCGAGGTCCCTTCCAATATGGTATTCTATGAGTCTGTGACTCACTGAGTGTCCCCTCTTTGCCCTCCCTGGCCACGAAGACCATCAGCTCTTCCCAGGGCCACGTCTGGGGGAAGCAGGGGTTTCTTGGAGCTGTGCATTAAATAGCAATGACTTCACCTTGACCTCCATAAATCAGGATGCCCTCCATGGGCTACACCTGCCTTATTCCCAGGGAAAGCCCTTGCCGTTTGCCATTTCTTAGCCATACATCAGGAGTGAGCATATAGTGAAACTGGGGGGACCCCCCTGATCCCCTGTGACTCACACGGACTCCCCACACCAGAAACATGCCCCAACCTGCCCTGCACCACACAACCACATTGCTCTTGAAGCCCTGGCGCCTGACAGGGGCAGGAGGTGTCCCTAAGGACCTCACAAACAAGGCAACCAGAGCACTTTTGGAGCATGAGAATAAAGGGAATTCGCACATCTTTATCTCCCTGGAGTGGAGACACTGGATGTGAAGCACATCTCTCTATCTGGCGCTATGTGACAGTACCACTGTGGATCAAAGGATGGGTACAGAGAGGGATGCTCACTGATGCCTTGCCTTCAGACAAGGGCTCTGCTGCTCAGGGCTGAGGATGCAACACCCCTCAGCAGAGACCCCCTGGGGTCCCCTGGCCCTGATGGGGGCACAGGCAGCTCCTCTCCCAATGGGCTGTGTGCAGGGTGCTGTGCAAGCCCTCACCACGCTCCCCAGGGCACCCGCACACCGCTGTGACCCCCCCTGGGGCAGGCTCCAGCCTCACCTGAAGATCTGTCCCCACAGATGGCACATATGTGCTTGGTGAAGGAGGCCATCGTTCCTGAGGGATGTGCTGGCACTTTGAGGACTCCGTTGAGCCCCAAGGGGGGCTTAATGTCTTCTGTGCTGCTGACGGAGTTCATGGGCGAGTTGAGCTGTCAAGGCAGAATCAAAGTGCTCAGCGGGGAGCTGGGGACATGGATGTGGGGCTGAGCAGCCCCCCAGCTGGGCTGGCTGTACACTCAGACATGGGGCAGGGGACAAGCTTCCAACAGGGACAACAGGATTTGCAGTGATGGTTCGTGGGAGAGCTGCTGGCTGGGAGCAAGCACTCGCATGGATGATGAAGGCCAGGACACGCGCGCTTTAGCTCTGTGATTTATAGGTATCCTTTTAGCATTATCCCTCCAAAGGAAACCTTCACAGCAAATAAATAGATCCCTGATGCACCAGGGCCTGGCTTTCCAGAGCTGGCTTGGGTGGGACGCTCCTCTGCAACCTCCACCCTTGCAGCAGCCTCTCCATACACCTCCCCTTCCCTCCCCAGTGAGACTGGTCCCCAGTGGTTGGTGAAGAAAGCAGAGAGCTGGCCGGAAGATGAGTGCTGCTATGGCCCCATGGTGCTGGGACTGAGCAGCGGATACCTGGGATGATTCCCACATTGCCCTGTGCAGTTTTCCCCCTTCTCCATGTACCAAGAGAAACTGAGATGTGGGGCAGACACAGGGACAGTGGTCTGGGGGGAGCCGGGCTCGGGCAGCTCTGGATGCAGCACAGGCGGGATGCTGCAGCTGCCCTCCCGGGCACACAGCCTCCGTCCCTGCCAGCTTCTAAATCCGGTTGGATACGCAGGATTTGTGCTTTGGTTTGTTGTGCTTCTCCACCCTCACAGACACACTCAGCAATTGCACTTGTCACACGTTAATGCAGGGAAATCCCAGGGCTCGTGATCCCTCAATTAGAGCCGCGCAGCCGCTCCGCTGGCTGTGAAGGCTCCAGGCTGGTGGGGAGGGCTCAGCAGGGGGATGACTGGTAACTAGGGAACAGAGCAAGGAAAACCCACCCCGGAGAACCGCGACGGATCTGCCTCCCCTCTTGCCCTGCCTCTGCCAGCGGAGGAACCAAAGGCAGCGGGACCTGGTGCCACCGAGGATATGCTCCTAGGATTTAGCTGCTGCTTGGGTACCCTGCGATAGACCAGATAGGGGAGGGATGAGCGCGCCCCAGGCAAGAGCACTTGTTGTCTGTGGGCCCCAGGCACGGAGCCTCTCTCTGTGCTACCCTGCGAGCGGCGGGTTCTGCTGTACCACATCCCTCCAGCTCCAGGAACTGCTCCCAGATCACTTTTGGAGCCATTTCCCAGTTGTAGCTGTAATGGCTCCAGCTCATGCCATGAGCAGCCATCAGCCGCCTGAATTTCTTTACTCTGAGGGTGGTGGGACACTGGCACAGAGAGGCTGTGGCTGCCCCATCCCTGCAGTGCTCAAGGCCAGGGTGGACACAGGGGCTTGGAGCACCGTGCTCCAGTGGAAGGGGTCCCTGCCCATGGCAGGGGTTGGAACGGGATGAGCTTTAAGTTCCCCTCAACCAAACCCATTCTGTGCTCCTACGCTGATGATGACCCTTTCACCACCCACCATGGCACCCCCCAAGAGCACTCAGGGGCACAATGCCCAGCACCAGCCCATGGCGGGGTCACCCCCCCCACCCCGCAGCAGGACACGGGGCTGCAGCTGAGTCAGCCCGGGCTGGGCTGGGGGAAGTCGTGGGTTCCTCTGGCAGCGCCGGATGGGCACCACGTGCCGGGGGTTCCCCCGTGCCTGGAGCCCACACTGCGCCATGGCCCAGCTCTGCCGCCCCGCGCAGGGCAGCCCGGCTCAGAGCGGAGCCATCGCCGCTTCCCTCGGAGCCTCTCCCCCCCTCTGCACTTCACTGCACCACCGACCCAATCTGTCCCTTCTGGCACACAGAGCTCTGTTCCTCCCCCTATCCACCATCCCCCCCCAACGCGTTCTCCCGGCCCCCGGGCACCCTCACAAAGAGCACTGAGCAAAGGCAGACAGCAGCTCTGGAAAAGCCTAATCCTGCGTCTGATCGCCTCCCGCTCACCCGAGCTGCTGCCAGCGATGGCTGGGGCGGCTGTGAGCGCGTGGGAAGGCCCCTCCTCCCAGCTCCGGCTGAAAATCCTGATTTTTCCCCTGTTTTTCCAGAATTTTTAGGCAAGAGGGTTTAAAAATGTGTTAAATCCCTGTAAGCTGCTGGGTCCGGCCTCACAGTGCGCCTGAGACCTTGCTCTCCACTGCAAACTGCCCCTGCTTTCACCAGCTCCTGCCCCGACACCTTATTCCAGCTGGGTCTCAGCATCCCTGGATGCTGGAATCCCATGGCAGGACCCCTGCCTTATGCCCTGGCATTTGGGATGCATTTGGAAACCTGGGAAGTTGCACAGTGCAGTAGGAAGCCTATGGGAGCACTTTGAGCATCCTCCGGGCACTGGTACCCAGGGCTGCTGGCTCCTCATCCTGCTGGACCACACAGGACAGGGATAACACCCAGCATTCCACACCCCTGTCCACCCCCGTGCTGCAGGAGCTGGGGTGGGGGGGCCACCACCCTTTGTACACCCCGTGCCCTTCTGCTCTGCTGGCTCTCCGGAGGTGACGAGGCATGGCCTGATGGCAAGTGGCATCTGCCATCTGATTCAAAGCACCTTCCATCAGTGCCATCCCCACACGGCCATGGGGGCCTCTCGCCTCATTACACCGCTGCAGTGGTGGGGGGGCTGTGTTCCCCCCTAAGCATCAGCCCCACTGCCTGCCTGCACCATCCTCATCCTCCCAGGTAGGCGCCTCTGCCTGCTGCAGAGATGGGACAGGGGATGCACCCAGACAGGGAACAGATGGTGGGAACCATTAGGCTGGAGACCTCCTGGCTGCCACCTCCAGGAAAACCACTTAAGACAAGCCCTGAGCGAAGGCTCCTGCCCGGCGCCGATGGAGCTGCTGTGGTGCCAGCTCACCCCCAGCACCACGCTCTCAATTCCCCTTTTCTGCCCTGCTTTTTCAGTTCCCCTGCTCGCCGTTCCCTACAGCCACTACAATTGATGCAGGGGGTGCATCACCCCTTCCCCGTTTCCTCTCCAGCTTATGGCTCATCCCCGTGTTGCTTCACATCCCCCTTCCCACTCCTTCCCCACTGTTTTGGTGCCCTCGCTGCTGATTCTGCTCCGGCCGCCTGTTCCCAGGCTCTGTTTCAGTTCCCCTTCCCCTGGCCAAGGGGCACATCCCCCCCAGTACACCCTTGGGATCGGGACCAGCCGTCGGCAGACCCGTTATCTCTGGGAATGAATCCAATAGTTAAAAATAAAGGTGCTGGCAGGTGCCTGATGGGGCCGGGAATGACTAAACCGTATCCAGGGGCAGGTGGAGGCCAATTCCTCAATCTGCCCTTTCACTGAACACCGCGGCGGCAGCAGCCAGCAGCAGGTGGCAGGGGCCAGCCCTATCCTGCTATTTTTAAGCAGAGCTTATCACTCCACGCTTGGAGGGGTTTTACCTCATCTCAGGCCAGTGAACATCATCCCCTGCCCTCGAGGAGAGCACCTCAGTGTGCACCATGGGGACTGTGGGCTTCCCAAGGGAGGGACAGGGCAGTGAGAGGCACTGAGATGGTTCCAGGTCCATCCCGAGCTTCAGGGTTCCCAGAGGCAGTCACTGCTCCCCTGCCACCCCCAGCCTGGGGACAAATGGGGCAGGACTGGAGGGTACAAGTGATGGGAGGTGCCATACACTGGCTGTGTTGGTCCCTTGTAGCCCACCCAGGCCACTGCAGCACCCTGCTAGCCAGGGCTCGCAGCAGAGAGAGAACAGAGCCCATTCTGGATCAGGAACCCCACGGAGGTGACTTCCCCCTGTCTAAACAGGCAGCAGCAACATTCCCACCATGGTCCCCTTACCTGTGGGCTGCTGGTGCCGAATCCCAGGCTGGGGGTGGAGGGGACGGACATCGAGTGCGGGCCCATGGGGGAGCTGATGACGGAGAACGGAGGTCCCATGCCATTGATTGGTGAGCTCAGGGTGCTGATGGGTGAGTGGAGCTGGCCCGGGGAGCCTAGCGAGGAGCCAATGCCCGGCCCGATGGATGGGTGCAGGGATGGGGTGGCCATGGGCCCCCGGCTTGTGGGAGAGTTCAGGGATGTGGAATTAACTTGGTTGGAGAAATCTGTAAGAGAGGAAAGAGAGAAGCAGGGTTGAGTCTCCCATCCAGGACAGGACAGTTCCCCATCTAATGCACTGCTGCAGCAAGCCCTGAGCAGAGTCCTCGGCTCCCTGCCCTGCCATGGGGCTGCTCTGAACCTGCCCTTGAAATTCCCAATGCATCTTTCACAACCACCTTCTGCTGGAGGACCCTCGCAGGCATAAGGACAGGAGCTGAGGGCATTTACACCTCAAGACCTAAACAGGATGCCTGTCTCCATCCTGCTCATCACCCACTGTACCCGGCTTTCAACCCTGCCACAAAGGCAGCATCCCCGCTGCAGCTGGTGGCAGGGATCAACCCACCAATGCTCTCCATGCTGCAGGATAACTCGGATCTACCCCAGCAGCATGGAGGGGCTGCACACGCGGCAGCACCCGCAGGCTGCAGTGGTGGGGTGGGAGGTTTGTACATCGCACGAGGTGTGCTTGAAGACCCAGGGCAGGAGCCTGCGGGGGGAATCCTGCGTGTGCCGCACGGAGCTTCCCTGCAGGCAGCAGCGCGGGGCTGCGCCTGCCCCTGTGTCCCTGTGTCCCGGGGGAGCAGGAGGAGGAGGGAGGGAAGGGGGGGTTAAAAATAGCCTCCGGTTCTCCCGAGAGGAGACATGGAGCCATTCCTGGCACATTTCCTCCCCATCCTGTCACGCTGCTTGCAAAACAATCCGCAGCGAGGAAGGGGCTGGCTGCGAGCGGAGCTGCCGGAAGGCGCCGGGGGCCCCGCGGCATCGCCCTGCTCACCCCAACACCCTCGGCACTCCCCCGGCTCACACCAGCAAACGGGGGCACAGGGAGCGGGAGGCACCGGCACAGCCGCTTGCCCAGGGGCTGCTCCTGGGGATCCGGGAGCCACCGCTTTTGGCTCCAGGCCCCAAAGGTCGCTGAAGCTTGGGAGGCGGTGCCTTCAGCCACCTGCACGGGGCCAGCTCTATCCCCAGGAGTTTGGAGCACTTAGCTCCAAATTAGCAAGCCCAGCCCCGGCAATCTTCCCCAGAGAACACTGATCCCAGCAGGAAACCCCAGCATGAGAAAGCAAAGGTCCAGCACAGCAGCGATGCTTCTCTCCAACGCCATGGAGCCAGCTTCTCCAAAGCCATCCCCCCACTGCATCCAGCATTGCAATGAGGCACCACGGACCCTGGGACGTGTCTCCATGGCAGAAGTGAACATCCCCATCCCTGGGGACTGGCCTCGCCTTGGCTCCCGCAGGATGTTGATATAAAACAACCACCAGCCACCACGCCACCCGCAGCTGAGTGATGTGCAGCAGCACAGCAGGAACCCGGGATATTCCTCAAGGCTTTGGGATCTGCTCCTGGGCTTTAGCGCAGCAGGACCGGGCTTCCTGGCTCTCTGCTTTGGGTGTCCTTAAAGGGCTGGGATGGGTGCTACAACGTACTCTAGCCAGCTGGGATGTGGCCTGTGGGAATGCGGTCCCTGCCAGCACTTCTCTGAAGGACCACCAGAAACTCTCACTGGATGGATGGACACCTTCCAAGGATGCGTTGGATCCCCTGGCCAGGGGAAATAGGCACTTGACCTGCCAGCAAAGGGAAGGCAGCAAAGCACAGTCCTTCCTTTAAAAGATCCTGAGTAAGTCAGGAGAGGTCACAGGCAGGTTACTGGCGACCAGCCCGTGCCTACTCAAGCACATCAGAAAGCAAAGCACGTGCAGGGACAGTACCTCTCCTGAAATACCCATCCCTGTGTACCAAAACCCATCTCCTGGGTATCAAAATACCCATCTCCTGGGTACCAAACACCCATCTCCTGGGTACCAAAACACCCATCTCCTGGGTACGAAACACCCATCTCCTGGGTACGAAACACCCATCTCCTGGGTACCAAAACACCCACCTCCTGGGTACCAAAATACCCATCTCCCATGTATCAAAACACACATCTCCTGGGTCCCAATACACCCATCCCTTAGGACCGCAGGAGCTCCCAGTCCCAGGCACTCTGCGCCTCCCCTCACCCATCCTGTTTACACTTCCCACAGACACGGTCCTGGCACCCAGCGAGGAACTGGGTGTGAGGTAGGGCTGGTCTGGAGAAAATAGCTCAGGCAGCAACAGGAGCCAGGGAAGGAGGTGAGAGGAGCACTAACCCTGCGCTGCACAGGCCCGTCGGGGAGAAGCGTGTGCAGGCACGGACACATCTGGGTGTGTTCTCACCCCAACCCTTGGCCAACCGCTCTGAAACCTGAACCAGACCTGAACTCCTTCAGAGCGCCGTGACGCAAAGCCCGGTTCAAAGCAGCCCCTTGGACTCCGGGATATTTGTGCTCCTCATCCAAACGCTTCCTCCACCGCAGCCCAAATTGCACAGCAATTCCCATTGCTGTGTGAGCAGCAGCAAAGGGAAACGTTCGCCTTCAAATAACTGCAAACAGGGGAGAAGGTTCGGGTCTTTCTTCCATTGGGAAAATCAAGAGTCCACCTGAGGCAACTCCACACAGGCGCTGCCAACGCCTGGGATGCTCCAGTGGGAAGATGCACTTGGGGAAAATAATGAGTTGAGGTGAAGAGATGGGGATCAGAGCTGGACATAAGTCATAGAATCACAGAATCATAGAACAGTTTGGAAGGGACCTTAAAACTCATCTAGTCCCAACCCCCTGCCACAGGCAGGAACACCTTCCGCTACAGCACGTTGCTCCAAGCCCTGTTCAACCTAGCGATCCAAGACCACACTCCTCACTCATCACAAGCATCCCTGAGGACCTTGAATGCTAAGAAGCACTAGAAAACAACGAATTACAAAAGGAAAGAAGCCTCAATTGATGAAATATCCCCACAGAAACAAACAAGCCCCAAACTGATGGATACCGCTCGCACTGCTGCAGATGGGAGGTATTTTGCCGAGCACTGCTGCAGCTCAGGCAGTGTGAGACCGTCCGTTTTCCCCGCACTGTGTTGCTGTGTCGGGGGGGTTGTGACTATCTCCTGACCAAAATAAACTCTGTGCCTGTTTCTAAAAACAAAACCCTTCTCCAAGCATTTCCCCTCGTGTCACACCCATAAATTGCAGCTATTTTCTCTGTGTCCTTTGTTTAAACACAACGACCTCTCTATATCTTGTGCGATGCCCCACGGCAGTTGGGCGATGGCAACGAGAGCTCCTCAGCAGCTCAGGAACTCGCAGTGAAGCTCTTTTTCCTTTCTCTAAACTACGAACCTGAGAGCCACAGAATTTGGGTGGGGATTTTTCCCAAAGAATATGGCATTTTGGCCTGGGCTTCATGATCCATGTGCAGCGATGGAGCGTGTTCCACAGCAGAGAACCCGCCTCAGCTGAACACACCGCATGGAGACTGGAGCCACTGGGCTTGGATCTGGTCTCAAGATAAGGAGCCTGGTCCTGTTTTTCTGGCACGGTGCTCATTGCTGCCCTGCCCCCCTTACAGATCCCTGTCTCTGCACGCTCCCCTTTGGAGCCACCGTCCCAGTGGGGAAACTGAGGTACAGAGGGAGCGATGCCCTGTCAACACAACAGCCCTGTCAAGAGACATGGAGCAAGCAGGGCTTAGGCTTATGTGACCTTCACCAAGGTCACGCAGGAAATTGAAGCCAAAGCTGGGAATAGATCCCGGCTATTGCAAGACCCAGGCAGCATCTCAACTGCTGGCTCAACCTTACTCGTACTTTTCCCCTCTCCTGCCTCCTGACAGAGTTCTGGTGCTATTATTAATTTTTAGTAAGGGAAGAAAATGTCTTCATAAAACTTTAGTCCCCATCCTCATCCGGCTGCCACTCAGCCAGTGCAGACAAGCACCAAATGGCCCTGAGCAGCTTCATTGCTCTTTTCCATCCCTTGGCATTCCTGGGACAGAAAGCTCCAGTTTGGACCAGCAAACATCCATGCCTGGATCACAGCATCGCAGGATGGGAACCTTAAAGCTGATATGGCAGCATTATCATGGGCTGTGATTTTAACATTTCTTGACCACAGAATGTCCCAGGGCAGAAACAATCACAACAGCGCAGAGGTGCTTTTTTCCCAGGACAGCTCATTTGTACCCAAATAAACTGTACCAGCATAAGCTTTCCCCGGCATAATCTTCATTTACGCGTAAGAGGCTTTGCCATTAAAGCTCCAGTGACCTCGCTCTGCTGGAAAACCCTTCCTCACACAGCCAGGAGTTTGCTGGGCAGCTTCTGGGAGAGGGGACCTGAAACAAAACACATCTCAGGGCCCGCACGGACTGCTGGAGCTGTGCTGCTCTGCAGGCGAGGAGGGTCACGGACCCAGACACAACCCCACAGCCCATCCAAGTGCGACCAAAGGGGCTGCAGGGACCCTATGGCTGCAGGGACCCCATGGCTATAGGGGTGTAGGGACCGACACCAACCAGGCTTTGGAAGGCTGCTCTCTCACCCCCCGTTTCCGCTTCACCCCCAGCACCTCTTCCTCCCTAATCAGAAAGCAGATCAATTCTGAGTATTAAACAGCAGGAAATGCTAAATTTGGGTGGCCGCTCCCTTCCTTCAGCAGCCTCGTGCTTGGGCTGTGCAGCGCTGTGGGGCTGGAACCAGGACCAGCAGCTGAGATCAGGCTTTTGGCAACGTCCTTCTCCTCCTCCTGTGCTGCCAAGTGTCACTTTGGTTCAAAACTGACACCCAAATGCATGGGAATGTGCATGGAGATGCTGCGCTCTCAGAAGTGACAGCACTGAGAGCTGCTCCCTACGGATGGTGTGCCCCTGAACAAACCTGGCAGTCAAAACCACTGTCCATTTGCTCCCATTCCTCAAAAGTGGCGCAGAAATCTCTTTGTGTGCATCCATCCAAGGATCCTGACGTGAGGGAGGATTCCTCCCCTCCTCCCGCTGTCCCCACACGGGCAGCACAGCAAAGCCAGGCACCAGTGGTCAACAGCCTGCACCCAAAGGGGGATGGATGCTGGGAGCCACAGGCAGGCACCAAACCGGGGCAGGACACGGGGGTCTGCCCGTAGGCTTCATGTGAAAATAGCCGTGGTGATAAAGTGACCACAAGAGGTCAGGTCCTCACTTTTGTCCCTGATCAAAACCTAAGGGAACACAGAGTATGTTTACAGAGAATGGATTTAAATAGCCCCTGGCCTACAATCTTGAGTAAGTTTGCTCTCAATTTACACCAGCACAGCTGAGAACTGAAGCAAAGATGGAGCAAGAACTGGCTCTGCCCCTGCCAATGCTGGCTGCTGCTGTGGACCTGAGGGTGCCCAACACGGGAAGACAATTTGCATGGTGCAGCCTGGCTGTTACCCCAAAAACCAAACAAGAAACAACATCACCCCGCACCGCCAGCACATCGAACTGCATTTACAGCGCTATGCCCACCAAGGAGTGGCAACTGAGCCCATTAAGCCACCAGGTGCTCCAACACTGCGAATGGGCACCCCAAGATGCCATAGAAGATGCCAGAAGATGCGGCTCTATGTTATCCATACATCCACACATCCCTCTGATCATTGCTGCCACACCTATAGGCAAGAGGGTGCAGCAGCACTGGACCACCAAGTGTGTTGGTCCTGAGTAACCACGATTTCACCCCAAAGTAACTTGACTTGTGTTTCTTTTTACATCCCTGGAGTCGCTAGAGGGACAAACCCAAGGACGCCCCTCTCAGCCCCCGAGGTCCGCCCAGGGGACACCCCCAGCACTGTGCCTTATGCTGGCACTCAAAAACCATCATGTGCAGCCTCTCTTCAGGAGCCTGAGCTCTGGGAGTTCCTCACTGTGCTCAGCACGTTCCCGGGCAGTGCCGGCGGCACCGCGGCGCTCCAGCCCCGCACCGATGGTGGGAACTGGGGTATGGTGGCTCCCGGCACCGGGGGTTCCTCCTCCCTTGCGGGTTTCACTCTGACCAAGCCAAAACCTCAAAGCCACTCGGCTCCTTGCCACAGCTCCCCCCCAAGTGGAACCCTTGGCATGGCCGCTCCAAACCCAGAGAGGGGCACAGCACATCCCAGGGCCTCCAGGCTGGGGTCCTGGTCCAGGGGCTTCCCTTGGCTGGAGGAGACACAGCAGCATCCCTCTGGGTGCTGCCACCCCGCCCTTTGAAGGCCATCAACAGGCTGCTGCCCCTCACCCCAAACCTCACAGTGGAGCCTGGGTGCCCAGAGGTCTGGTGACCCCCACCAAGCTAGCATGGACTGGGGAGCAGCCCCACTGCAGACACAAGGGTGCAGAAGGTGCACAGACCCCGCTCTGGAGCATGCCCAGCTCCAGCACAGGGGCTCATTTTGTCCTTTTTTGCCTTTAAACCCCCCATGCAGCCTGCCAGGAGCCCTGCGCAGGCACAGCTCGCTGCCACAGCCCGGGGCAGAGCCAGAAGCCCATGGGGACTGTTCCCATCTCCGAGAGGGAAGGACTCAGACGAGGAATTTTCCAGAAGCCACCGTGTCACTGGAGGAAACGCTCCTGAACGCCTCTTCCTCCATCCCTGAGGCTTCCTCCCTGCACAGACCCATCACCTCCCCATCCATGCAGGGTACCCACACCCCGGTTCCCTTTGCCTCTCTCCCCAGCACCAGGGGCAGCCCCGAGCTCCCCCCCCTCCAGGAGATGCTGTGGAGAAGGGAAAAGCAGGAAGCGTGAGCAAGAGGGTGACATGGAAAGTGTGAGGAGCCCTGGAGAGCAGGGAAAGGCTGGGCTCCGGGCAGCGGAGGGGGAGGGCGCACCCAGCAAACAAGGATTCTGCTGATAAAGCAAATGTGACTCAATCACACGCTTGTGCAAAGATGTCACAACAGTCCTGAGAAATTACAGGCTCGGATTTCATCCCTCAAGGGCCGGCGCTGTCCCTGCTCTCACAATGTGCTCTGTTCTGCTGTCAGCGGCGCAGCCACTGCCCCTAATTTACTGGCTGGGAACCGCGGCAGGAACAGGCAATAATGGGGGCAGTGTGTGCCGGGCTCGGCGCGGCTCCTCTCAGCTCCGGACGTTGCAGCCCCGAGCATCCTGTGCCCCTCGGCAGCCGCTGCCCTCAGCCCAGCCCCAAATACCTTCAGCTGGGCTGAAGGGGCCTTAAAGCTCCTCCAGCTCCAACCGCTGCCATGGGCACGGACACCTTCCACCAGAGCACCTTGCTCCAAGCCCCGTCCAACCGGCCTTCAGCACTGCCAGGGATGGGGCAGCCACAGCTTCTCTGGGCACTCTGTCAGCGCCTCAGCACCCTCCCAGGGAAGAGCTTCTGCCTCAGAGCTCATCTCAATTTCCCCTCTTTGAGCTTAAAAACATCCCCCCTTCTCCTGTCTTCTTTTGGGTTGTCCCCATGCACTCCAAAAGGAAGGTTTGGGGGGCTCAGACCTCACTACCACAGCACAAGGACTGAGCCCTCATCCCTGCCAAGGTCCCACAGCACAAACCCTCCCCAGCCAAAGCCAGGAGCGAACCAGGCCATGGCCAGAGAGAACTTGTACCTGCTGGCGCTGAAGAGGATCAGTGAAGCCAGAACTGCAGCAAAAGAGGGCAACAGAGGGGAAGATGCTCCCTCTGTTCTTCAAAGGGGAAGGGCTGCACCCTGGGGTCCCTCCATCCTTTCCCAATGGGCATCACTCACATGGGCACATGGTAGAGGTGGCAGCCGGGTGCTTCCTCGTGCCTGCCCATCCTGCCCCAGCACCTCTGCTCCAAGCTCCTCACCCCCGGCCAGTGCTGACCTTCCTCACTCCATCCCTTCCCTGAAAAGAGCTCTCCGAGAGCCCACGCACAGTGGTCCCGCAGGCTGCTGAAGCTCATTATGGCCTTTTAATTACATTCAATTGCAGTTTTATGGGCTTGTGGGCAAATGGGAAGTGATCTGATTGCCCTTGAGGGGGTGCTACGCTCTGAGCTATGAACAACCAAGCAGGATCCAGCGAGACACAAGGGAAACCCAAAAGCATCAGGCTCGCCCTAGCAGAAAGAGAAGTTTCCTCTCAGGCCGAGGTTCCCGCAGTGATGAGCTGCACTCACGGCATGCAATGAGCCCAGCAGTGAACCTGGATCACACACTGCTCCCAGCACACTGGGCTGGGACATGGACAGGAGATGGGGTTCAGACTTGGAGCTAAGCAGGTTCCTCTCCTGGGGGAGCTGCTGCCGAGCCCCAAAATGCTCCTCTCCAAAGCATGGAAAGAAGCAGCCAAAAGAGCGCAGCGAAGCAGGGCCAAGAGCTCTGGCAAACGGGAGCCCTGAACCAGTGCTGCTGCCCCACGGGGTCGGAGGGGAAGCCCTGGGATGATGAGGTTTTGCTAATTACGGGATGGACAAGAGGCGCAGGACTGACAGCCCCTCACACTGCCCAGGTGTGATTCTGCTCCCGTCTGTGGTCACTGTTGAGAGCAACCACCAGGCCTCATGGCTCTAAAGGGTCGTGTGGCTGGAGGGACGGGCAGGGGAAGAGGAGGGGTTGATCCCTATTCCCAGAGCAGAGAAGAGGCTTGGAAAAGGCTCCCCCCTGCCCGGGCAGGCTGCACAAAGGCAGGTCTGCCTGCGAGCTGCCTTTGGGTTTAAGTTTCTGGTTTGAGTCCAAAGCTAATGAGGCTGCACCAAGTCCAATCAGATACAGCCTGGGCTAATTGAGCTCAGCACGGGCGGGTCAATGTCCAGCGGGTCTCTGTGTTGCAGGCATTCTGTCAGCCCACAGATAACTGCCAGGGCCTGGGAAGGGGAAGGACCCTACAAAAATGCTCGTTTCATGTCCAGTCACAGCCTGTTGGTGCTGGAGCTGCTGCAGCCCCAGGTTAACCCTTTGGACATCACCAGCATCATCCTCATGGCTGAGGAACCCCAATGGCAACATTGGGGCAGGGCTGAAAGTGAGTGGAGGATGACACAGGGCGATTGCACCTCTCCTGGTGTCACCCCGAGAAGAGGTGCTTAGTGAGCAGTGCCATGTGCCATACATCACCTGGGAGCAGATCCACCAAACCACACAGCAAACCCCCAGCCACACAGGTACCAAACAACCACAGGGCAGCCAAGCACTGGGATCAGGGAGAGCAGCAAGGGGCGTGCAGTGAGTGCCAGGGTGAGAAAGGAGCTGGACAGGAGCTCTTCATGCCCATAAACATGTTGGAGCTGTGGAGAAGCCCCATGGCCAATTGAACCCAGCAGAGGAGGCTGAGCCCAAGGCCACACATATTTGCCCCCAGCTGTATCCACGGAGTATCCCAGAGTATCCACCAAGTATCCACAGTCCCGTCCCAAAGGAGACTACAAGTCACTGCACCTGAGGGCAGAGAGCTGGGTAGAGGAAAAGGGAGGAGAAGGGCTTTAAAGGCGGCTCCACTGAGGCCTTGCTCAGGCAGTTATCAGCCTCACTGCAGGGCTCAGCCAACTCCAAGCATCTACAGCAGATTACAGAAGGAAAAAGACAATGTCCACCTTCCAAAACTTTCTCTTTTCCCTCTAACCCTTCTTTGGCTTCAGCATCATCCACCTCGGCAGGAAGATGGCAGCCTTGATCCCTTTGGTGGCAGTGGGAACACCGGGAACCCGAGAGCAATCCCCCTCCGCCCCCAGCCGCTGGGAAAGGCTGCTCCTGCTCAGCTGACAAATAGATGAGACGTTTCATTAATAAACCTCAGCTTCTCCCAACGCTCTGATTATGATCTCTCTGTTTGGATCCCTGCTCATATTACACGTTCGTCTCAATTATATATTCCCTTCTCTTTAAATCCCCACTTATCTCCTTTACCGCGTAAATCACAGAGCAGCTCTGGGTTTTTTTTCCATGCCTGACTTCCCTGCTCCAGCAGCGCTCAGAAAATAAACAGCAATTTAAACTGCCGGGGTGTGCTCCGAGCTCACCTCCCAGCAAACCACCCAGGGGGGCTGACACTGGTCCTGTGGAGCCCCCACCAGCGCCCGCCTCCAGCCCCAGTGGGTTTGCACAACACATCAGTTCTTGCTCAGCCTGGGCCAGATCCTTACTGGGCTCCACTGGGACATCCCCTCCCGGGCCCCGCTCCAGCCCGAGCCCAGCATCGCTGCGCTGGGTTGCGAAACGCGGCCAGAGCGGTAGCACCCTCCCCACCACCCCGTGTCCTCCGGCATTCCTGCACGGAGCCCTGGATCTAGTGGATCTTTAGTAATCTTTAACCATTGTGCTTCACGCAGCTCCCTCCCTTCCTGGTGCCAGCAGCAATGGGCAGAAGTTGCAGCGCTGGATTCCCTCCTGTTCCACCACTGCTTGTGAGAGCAGGAGTGAGGAAGAGGAGCTCAATGGTGTGATGGGCCAGCACTGGGGTGGCCCCGCGTGAGCCCAGCAGGGCAAAGTGCAGCAGAGGTACCACTGCACAGAGAGCAGAGCAGAGCCACCAGGCACCCCCCCTGCACCCAGACACCCTGGAGGAAATCATATCCCTGGGAGCACCTTGCTCCTGTTAGTACAGGGACCACAGGCAGCAGAGGAGGAGCCCACATGGGGAGCATCACACCAGTGAGGGCTTCATGCTGCAGAGACCTTTGTGCTATGGAAAACTTCACATGATGTGCTATGGAGAGCTCCAGCAAGGGAAAGCTTGGCACCACGGAGAGCTTTGAACCACAGAGAGCCTGGCACCACAGAGAGCTTGGCACCACGGACTGTGCCGCACCACGGAGAGCACTGCAGGAGCTCCTTGCACCCAGGGACCAGCAGCCACATCCCTGAGGCTCCCCCAGCCCAGCCCTGACCCCCAATTCCCACCCTTGGCCTCCGGCTGTGCCTTTAAGAGGCGTGGAGGGAGCGCGATGGCCAAAGGAGCAGGGATTCGGCGGGTCACATGCTCCGCAGCTGCAGCCTGGCAGTGATTTATTCCCTCTCAAGTTCATCAGAGGGAAAAGCACTTTCCAGGCACAGCGGATCCCCCTTCCTCACCGGCGCGAGCTGCCCGCACCCCGAGCCCGGCCCCATCCATCACCCAGTGTCACCCCAGCCCAGGCACTCCCCTTCTCTCCCGAGCAAAAGAAAACTTCCTCTGGCTCCCTCGGCTCCGAGACCCACCAACGAGAAAGCCATTCATTAACACGGGGCAGCGCCGGCTCCTCAGCCCCCCTGCATCCCGCCGCCCTGCAGCCAAAGTAAACGGCGGGCAGCAGCGGCTGTCCCCCCCGTGCCCCCCTGCACAAGGTCCTCCGGGAGGTTCAAAAGTTCAACGCTTTCCCATTTCCCAACGTTACTTCAGGAAATTGCGGGAGAAAGGGAAACCGGCGCTGCCGAAAGCACCGTCCGCGTGTGGATGTCATAGCCCGGCTCACCCGCAGGGAGGACCGTGCTTCGGGATGGGCCCCATCCCCACCTGTGTCCTACCTGGTTTTGGCTTGGGAGCTTTCTTGCGCACTGCTGCGTTATTCCTAAAGCAACACCAAGAGCAAAGCCCTCGCTCTCCACTGCCCCAAGCCAAGCAGCCCCAGGCGTGGCAAACACCAGGAGATGCTGCCACAAAAGCACCAGCAGAGCTCACGGAATCAGAACGAACGGTTTGATGCTGCTGCTGCCAAGTGGGCTCAAAGCATCATGCAGAGCATCCCTGGGTGCCAGGCATGCCGGGCTGGCAACCATGCCTGTGTTCCAAGTCCTGGGTCCCCAAGGAATTATAGCCTGATGGGCGCAGGGCTCCCTGCAAACACTGCCACCAGCTCTGATGTGCTCTGAGTTCCTTTCTCCCTCTCAAAAGCTTTAATATTTTGTCTTTCCACGAGCCTCAAAAGTTGCTCAAAAGCAACTGAGTCGCAGCTGGTTCTTCATCAAAACCAGGTTCAACACCAGCCTTCGCTGCCGGCTCATGGGAAAGGTTTGTGAAATGGCTGAAACTCTTGGCAAACTTGAATTTGGGGTTATAATGAAACATGAAACTCGATGGCTTTCATGTGGTTTGGGGTTTTTGTTGCAGCAACTTTGGGCGAGAGCACAACAACCGAGTACACAGCAGCGTGTCCATAGAGCGAGGAATTCACCTGCAGCGCTCGCCTGGCAAATGATTAACTCTTACTTGAAGCCATGTCATTGGTGAGGGGCTGGAGCCATGCCACTGCCTGCTAGGGGACATGGGGCAGAGCTCTCGGCCCTAGCAGGGACCCAAGGCAGGACCTTGCATCATTGCCCCACAGCAGCTCTGGCAGCCGTGGTCATGGTAAGAGCTTGGCTCTGCCGGCACCAGCCCTATGGACCTGCCATTACATGCTGAGAGGTGCCACAGGCACAGTGCTGACAGCATCCCATGGGAGTCGAGGTCCATCTCACCCAAACAGGGCATCACATGCCTCTTCATTGCAAAGGACAGCCTTGGCTGAAGGATGGCAGAGAGGGGCTGGGAAACCTTCATGGCCAAGTCTTGCTTCATCCCTTCCAAGTAGTGGGATGGATGGGGTTGGTTTGCTATGGGGTTTTGATGCTTGCTGAGCTCCTGGCCAACCCCACTGTTTCCAGTTGGAAAGTGGTGAAGTAAACAACCCCTTGGAAATGAGCAGCATAAGCATCCCAGATGATGGATTTCCCAGGTATCCGTCACCCTCAGCCTCCACTGACCCCTTGCACTTGCCCTGAAGAAGCTCACCCTCCTCAGGCTCTGCAGGGACACAGCCACGACAGAGAGTGGCAGATACATCAAGGAGGTTCCTGAACACGAGATCAGTATCTGTGTTTTCACACCTGCCTCTGAGGCTCTGCACAGCATCTGTGGCTGGGATGGAGTAGGGACAGAGCGGGGCCAGGGCCACGCTGCTGAGGGAGCTCCAGGAACTGGGCACTGCCTCCAAGAGAAACCGCATCCCAAAGGAGCAAGGGGGACACCCAGCCCCGGCACCCGGCGGTCAGCTGGCATCCAGGACATTGGGAAGGCCGATTAAGGAAGTTTCTGTTAATGACAGAAATGGGAAAGCCACCACTGCTGAAGCGCTAAACACAGCACTGCGCTTCTGCGGCCACTGTCCCCTCCTGCTGGCACCCAGCTCCCAGCACGGGCTCAGCACCTTCACTCCCACCTCCTCTCAGTCACATCCCTGGCCCATTTCCCCTCTTCTCTCATCCATTTTAAAGCTGTCCCCTCTGAAGCGCTGCTGAAACCCCTGAGACAACTCCAGCAAGTTTATGGTGACCCTGGGACCAAGAGGCAGTGCTGGGATGCTGGGTCACCTCCTGAGCATGGCCAGGCCAGGAAGGGTTTAAACTCATCAGATCTAAACAGTTAATGATAATAAAAATAATAATGTCATTTTTGCAGCGTGGTCCTTTCAATAGGGGCAGATGAACGGATTTGTAACGAATGACAGTAAAGATTTTCAAGCCACCTAATTAGAAGGCTGTTTCCTTTCCAGACACGCCCGAGTCCCTTTGGAAAAGGAAACATGGCCTCCAACGCTCCCTCAGCGCTGTGGAAATGCTTCCCCGTCTCCTGAGGATTAATCGGGCTCCAAACTTCCCCAGGGCACCATCTGCAATCCCAGCCGCAGATATCCCAGCGCCTCGCGCTGAGCCAGCAGCCAGCGGCAGCTGGCATCGCGCGAGCTCTGCTCCAGAAGGCACCCAAATCCCAAGGGAACACCAATGGGCAGAGCTATCCCAGTCTGCCATGGCACTGGTGGTGCCAAGGGAAGAGCCAAATGTGGGGGGCCGGAGAGAGGGACGGTGCCACCTCCTCGTGCCCGTGGGGCAGCTCACCCGGGCGCCCACCACCCATGGTGATGTACTTTTCCGTTCGTGTCTGGCATTCCCAGAAAACACTGACTTCATTATTGATTTGTGCTCGTTTGTCATTTTTATAACCTGGCCAGCACTCTGCTGAAGGCCGTGACTAATTCCACTTCCCCGGCTGGAGGGGCGAGAGCCTTTAACTCCTTCGGTTCGGACTCTGCTGACTCCATCCCACAGGGCACCCACAGGACCCTGGTGCTGGGCAGGGGACAGGACTCAGCCCGGAGCAGGCAGTGGCTCAGTGCGGGTCCATGGGGGCTGCACCGGGTTTGCAGCACCCTCTGGTTCCCTTCTCAACCCATAGTGGCTGGAGCAAGAGGGCAGATGGGCCGCTTGTGGAGATGGAGCTGAGTGACGCTCACTGCTGGCACTATTAAAAATGGACTTTCCACCCATTGCTCTCTGCCAAAACCAACCAACTCCTGCTGGTTTGGGGTGAGCTGCTGGGTCAGGGTGCAGGTCTAAGGGCAGGTTTAACTGCTGGTGCTGGTGAGCCTTCGACACACACTCATGGGGTCAGCAAACCAAGGCGGCCGCATGCCCATGGCCACAGGGTCCTCCCCGCCTCTGTCCCTCCTGGCCAGCAGACCCTGTGCCAGCACGCTCTGCCCTCTCCAGGAACAGCAAAGCCCCAAAGCAACCACTGCCAAGTGAGAGCACGCGATAGCTGCATGCCCAAGCAAGCCCCTGGTCCTCACCCCAAGGCAGGCAGCAGCAGCCACCAGCCATTCCTGTGACTGCCCCAGCGTGCTCAATGCAGAGGTTATCCCCACCTGGGCATGAGGAGCACCTCCAAGCACTGAGCTCCTCATGCAGCCTCCAATGCCTTCATCAAAGCAAAGACCAGCAGCAGGACTTAGTCCTGGCCTTGGTGTGCTCAGCTCCTCAGCATTCAGCAGAGGCAGCAACCAGAACTCCTGACTCTCACATACACCTACACACAAAGTAAACCCCAAGTATTTTAGGAAGGTTGGGATAAAACCTGCCCATGGCTGTGGGGAGAATGTGCCATGGTGTGGGGGGACACTGTCCCTCTCCAGCTGAGCAACCAGCAACCACCAACATACGAGGGGAGCACCCCCAGTGCTGGGAGGTTGGTGGGATCAGCTCTCCCTCCCTCCTCCCAGGCACTTCCTAGAAATGAGTCAGGATCGAACTCCCAGAGGAAAAGGTCCATTGAGTTAAATGCAGCAGATGCTGTTTACTGAGGGGTGGGATACAGGGAGTACCAAACACAGCATCTGCAATTATGGAAAGCCAGATAAAGAAAATCAAATCTCATGCTTGAGGGCATGGGCTGATGAGTACGAGGGTCAGGAAGGAATTTCTCTCCCCTTACACAGCAGTGCACAATTGGGTCAGTGCATCACCGGGTGGCACCAGTCCTGCACTGCTTTTGCCTTTCCTTTCTGAAGCCCTCCTGTTGTCACAAGAGTTGCATCGGGGGGAGCAATGGCCTAACCCTGTGTGGCAGAGCCGGTGCTTCCCCTGTCACCCCTTTGCTAGAGATCAGCATCCCCAGTCCCAGTGGGAAGATCACATAAGGACCTCAATTGCTCAAACTGGTCCTTTCACCTTGCAGCTCCCACTCCTGCCCCCTCCCAGCCCTAATGACTTCTACTACAATCACCTAATTATAGCAAAACTCTTCTCCATAAGGACCTTTTCTTCCCCCGTGTTTGTGAAGCGCTGCGTACACCTCTGGCTCTATTTGAATAAGCAGCAGTAGTAATAAACCCTGCAACGTTGGCTTAGAAAACAACTGTGCTGGAAAGGGGGCTGAAGGGAGGGAAGCGAGACAGAGCACCGGTGATTTTCCTGGCAGAAGCTGGGAAGCTCCTGTGGTGACAGCGGTTGCTCTCACTTTACACCATGTCCAGCATCCTTTCTCTTCCTTAAACAACTTCTCTATGCTAAAACTTGCTTAGCTGGAAGGATCTAACCACAGGGAAGAGGCTTGAGTTTCACATTAAAACAAAGCAAGCAAACAAATGCAAAGATGCTCTGTAACATGTGTCTATCTGCACCCAGCCCTTGCTAAACCAGGCTTTGCCAAACCGCACTCCATAATCCAGACAAACAGTTATTGGTCTTTTCCTGCTGCCAAGGAGGAAGCGATTCCCCATCACCAAAAGTGGCATTTTCAAACATGCTCTGTATCAGTCTCATTCTACACCCGCTGCAGCCAGAAGCTTCCCACCAACCCCTCAGGACCCCACTTTGCAAACCCTATCAATAGGGCTGCTTGGGTTTTTATAACAACACCTACAGTTTGTGCTGTCTGAAGCATTAATGCTGACCACTGTCTGACAACACAAATGCACCCAGCTCACTGTGACCATCTACCCAGCACTGAATTCGGGGAGCTCTAGGTCAGCCAGCAGGGCTGGGGCACAGCATCCTGCCCTCCTGCACCCAGCACCGCATCAGGAACCTGAGCCCCAGGCCAGCATCACCCGCCTGACCCTGCCACCTCCCAAACCCATCATCATCCACCAGCCCTCAGAGCCGCGCACATCTCGCGGCAGTGAGTCACATCAGCACAGCCTCCCGGATCCGGCCCCAGGAAAGGTGGAATCAAAGGTATGAAAATGCTTTGAATGCGAACTGGCGTGCCCAGGCACAGCCCCTGCGATCCAGAAGCTGAGCCAAGAAAAGAAAGCAGGCGCAGAAGGCTGGGATGGGGCAAGGGGAGTTTCAGCATCGCAAACGTGCTGCAGACAAGTGGGAGAACAATCTTGAGGGGAATGTCTGCAGGAGCCTGTGGTGGCTTGCTTGGAATGGAGAAAACAAAAAGGAAGAGAAACAGAAACAAAAGGAAGAGAAGCAGCAGCAGGAGCAGCTCTGGAGCCTGGCACTGCGGTCAGCATGGGGAGGGGGAACACAAGCGACGCTGGGGAACAGTTGGACTTCATAATCTTAAAGGTCTTCCCCATCCTAGATGATTCAGTGATGAGGAGAGGAGGGGGCTGTGCTGGGGCATCCACGCTGCACTTCAAGCTGATTCCCATCCTCAGCATCACCCTGCGCCCTCAGGTCTGATACTTTAGCTGCAGCCATCCCTTGGTTTCCCCTGCAGGTGATGGAGACGGGAAGCATCTCCTGCCCACATCCACCTCCCTGTCCCTTGACCTGGCAAAGCTGCAGGGACCCATCACTCCCAGCATACCCTCCTCCAGCAAACACCCTCCTGCACCCCCGGTGCCACCGCGTCCCAGAGCTCGCGCAAGGAAACAGCCCCTTCCCCTCCCGGGCCAGCTCGGAGAAGGCTGGGAGCAACACGAGCCGTGCTGGGAACAAAGCAGTGCCTGTGTCGTGGTCACTGGGAGGGAGCTGCTTCGTCAAGTAGAAAGGCTTGGGGGGTGTTTTTTCCTTTTTGTTTTATTAGTGGGTTTGCTTTTCCCCTTGTTAACCAAAAATGTTGAGACTTCCCAGAAAAAGGACTCAAACAGACGAATTAATTTCAAAGTAACAATGGGAATTTGCAGAAGATCCCATGTCAACAGTTCTTTAAAAAAACAAGTTTTATACTGAAACAAATTCTTGTTTCTGCTTCTTCGTGGCGACATGAAACTCACTGCAAAGGCTGAAACCAACCCAAACTGTTCCAAATAGTCCTTTCTGTGTGGGAGCACGATGCTCCTGACTCGGAGATGCTTCCACAGCCCCAGGAGAAAGCCACACCCTGGCCATCCCTCCTCTTTATCCTTTGCTTTCCCCTTTTTACACTGAGAAAAGCCAGGTCAAAGCAAGGACGGCACAGTCCTGGGGGTGCCAGAAGGTGACACTGGATTACAGAGCTACAGAAGATTGAAGAAAGGCCCCAAAAGTGAAGGAAGAACCAAAGGCTGAGGCTGAGGCAGGGCTGCACCACTGCAAAGAGGTGCCCAGGTTCACCCTGGGAGGATTTGGCTTCCTAGCTTCAACCA
This sequence comes from Bolborhynchus lineola, assembly GCA_025448015.1. Taxonomy (NCBI): domain Eukaryota; kingdom Metazoa; phylum Chordata; class Aves; order Psittaciformes; family Psittacidae; genus Bolborhynchus; species Bolborhynchus lineola. Next base: position 62,774 of record JAOEHX010045660.1, read on the forward strand.
CAATCACAGCAATGGTGCTTCCCTCCATTCCTCACCACCTCTCCTCCTCCATCCTCAGTTCCATCTAGGGAGCCCTCAGATCTGCTGTTTGCCACAAGCTTTGACTCAATCTGCTTCGCATTACCATAACAATGCTGGGCCCCGAGTGGACATGTGAAGTGTCTCAAATTTATTGTGATTTTAAGCCACCACTAAGACTGCACAGACATTGCTGGAATGTTTCCTCCTCCTCTAAGACCCGACGATGGCTCCAGAAGCCAGTGCGAGGGATGAGAGGACAGGCGGGAGGAGGAGATGACTGGAGCCAGCTGCCTCTGCACTGCCGGGCTGGGGCATGGGAAGGGAGCAAGGGGCTTCCCGAGGTGATGCTGAGATGGGGCAACGTCCTCTGGGATGTGCGGCGATGGACGGGGCCGAGCGGCTGCCGAACCCGCGCTCCATCTCCTGCTTCAGGGAGGGAAACAGCTCAGGGCAGAAGGGCTTTGGCTGGGGCAGGACCACCATGCACAGCCCAAAACCTATCAATACCAGCCCTGTGCTGCCCGGCAGCTCCTTGCACCCGGGGCAGCCTGGGATGTACCTGGACAGCAGTGCCAGCACCGTGCTGCATCCCTGCTGCCAGCCCTGCATCCCTGCTGCCAGCCCTGCATCCCTGCTGCCAGCCCTGCATCCCTGCTGCCAGCCCTGCATCCCTGCTGAGCCCACACTGAGCCTCTGCCTGCAGCACAACACTCACACAAACTGCACCTGCGAGGCTGCTACAAGAATGAATTGATCACAGAATTACAGTCGTTAGAACTCGCACAGATAGATAATTACCTTCTATTAGTTCCTGTACATAATCCATTACACACTGATTAGGCCTAAGTAAGGATCTTATATTCCCAGTATGATTAATGGCAGATCACAGATATTAAACTCCAACAGGGATAGATAACTTACTGTTTTCTTTCTTGCCTTAGGAGCACATCATCCTGTGAGTTATGGGCATAAGTTTTCAAGTGCTGGTATCAAGCACATCTGAAATTCCTGTCTGACCTGACCATGGTCCCTCCCCACGATGGGTACCAGCTCCCAAGCCTCAGCTTCATCCTCAGCAGCCCACTAACAGCCACGTGTCACACGAGACCTGACTAGTCCTAAACCTGTATTTAGCTCAGACCAACTGAGTGTCATCATCCCTTCCAACCCAGAGCAGCCAAACCTCTGCCGAGCATCTCACCCCCCAGCTCAGATGCTCTCATGTCCATGGATGCCCACACCATATACTTACTTTCCACTATTCTCTGCCCAACACACAACATCCCTGGATATTTTGTGTCTGCAATCACTTGACTGCTGGATGCCATTCCCGGATGCTGGGCCTGCCCATGCTCCTGCTGGGTTCGGTGGACTGTCCCTGCATTGGAGCCACCATGCCCCCTGCGAGAGGGATGCTCAGGCGACCTGCCTGCAGTACTGAGGTTCTGCTCTCATCAGCACTCTCACGCCCTATTTGCAGGAGCAGGAAAAACCTGCCTGCAGGCGACAGGAGGCTTTATTTAAGAGGAATAAATAAAAAATAAGGCTGTGATTATCTCAGGCCACTCTCCAGCTGCCATCCAGAGACACAGTGAGGAGGGGGGGACTTTTCAAGTGAATAAGCAAAAGGAGCGGATGTGACATCCTGAGGCACAGGGCCAGATTTCTCCTTCCTGGCCAGATAACCCTGGTATTGGCATGGTGGAAGGCACTGGGAAGGAGAGGAGGAAGGCAGAAAACCAGCGCAAGTGTGGGCAAGGGAGGCTGTGCCCAGCCCCAGGCTGCTCATCTGAAGCTCCTGTCGACCAGTGTTGGGATGGAGGAGGTTTCCTGCCCATTAAAATAAACCCCTTCTGCAGTTTACAAGCAGTGCTGCTGCTTGTTGGTTGGACATTTCAGTTCATTAAGCAGCAAATAACCTCTGTCACTTCTTATTTTCAAGTTTATTTACATGCAGGGGTGGATGTTTCACTCCTTCCTCCTCCTTTCCTCACAGCCAGCAGCAGCATGTATGTGCAGGAGGGAATGCTGCTCCGGCCCCTGGGCTCACTCCTCCCATGGCTCTCGGCCACCAGAGCCCCCTGTGATGGGCAGCCGAGAGCATGGAGATGCCCAGTGGGAATGCAAACCAGAGCAGGGCCCCTGGTGTAGAGCAGACCTTTCCCTTGGCAGTACAATAATACTCTCCATGTCTGCCTAGAAATGCCAGCCCTGCCTGGGAGCCTCCGATTCCACAGGGAGATGCAGGGCAGGTTCCACAGAGGTGGAACATGAGGAACTGCATGGGGTGACCCAGCTCCAGTAAAACCCTGGTGGCATCTCCAGCACCACATGAGGCTGGGAAGGAACAACCAGGGCATCTGGGAGGGTCAACACCCTATTCGGTCCCCAGCAGCCTGCAAAGATGCTGTGATCTTTTGCAAGAGGATGTGAACTCCCTCCTCAGCTCAGCTGTAGCCTGGGCCATGGGTACCCTCCTGAGCCACTTCCAGAGCAGCGCTGAGCAGCTCCTGCATCCCTCCCCGCATCCCTCCCCGCATCCGTCCCCGCCTCCTCCGGCAGCCCCAGCCATGACTCAGCCCCAGCACCACTGAGGTTCCCTGGTGGGCAGAAGAAATCCCTTCTCGTGTTATCTGGTTCCTAAAGCACTTGAGCAGACGGCGAATGTGCAAGCCATTATATCATTCACTCGCTATCGAAAGCTCACACAGTGGCACTTAATTACAGCCCCGGAAGCTCAGGCTTCCTTAATAAATCAAAGAAATAAAGTCAGGGATGATGCACGAACAGAGGGGGTGGGGTGGGGGGAATAAAGAGCTTACAGTTTCCCACTGTGTGTCCCCTTTAGATAACAGATGCTCTCTTCTTAACCTCTCACTTCATCAGATCAGCTCCAGCTGTGTTTGGATCAAGTGCACAGCCTGGCTCCTGTCCAGCCTGCCCGCTTCCCGGGCTGGTGCCAGCTCCATGCCTCCAGCCCCAGGGCTGGCTGCGCCAGGGTGGCAGGAGAAGGGAGCTCCACTGAGCCCGGCCTGTTTCATTAAGCACATTTTACTCTATTCCTGCTTCCAGTGACACAAACTCCTTCACAGAAGCATCCCCGGCACTCTCAAAGGGAGCTGAACACCCATCAGCATCCTGGGAGCTGGTCCTGTCACAGGAGCGATGCTCAGGTGATGTCTTCCCTTGCAAGCCCCGGGAGTGGCCCAGGGCAGGTGACAGCCAGGAGATGACACTGAGCAAACAGCGCCCAGAGGCCACAGCTCTGCATCCTCTTGGCCATAAATCACAGGAGGAGCCCACAGGACGCCCTCTGCTCCCTCTGCTCCCGCCTGGGCGCACACCACCCACCTCCCTGTTTATTTGCAAGTGTCACCTCCTCCTCCTCCCTGCCGTGGGACCACGATGATGGATGGGGCTGCAGCAGCATTAAACGGAGATCCCTCACCACGGAGCCACACCAGCCTGTGCCAGGGCTATGCATGAGCAGCCACAGTGCTGGGATCCCCCCAGCAAAGCTGCATCCACCATCCCTGTACCCTCAATTAAATGCTGATGGTATCAGAGGCCACAGAGCACAGGGCCTCTTACCCGCCTCGCAGCCCAAGGACCTCAGCAGAGATAAAGCCTTTGAGAAATCCCACTGCTCCTAATCCCCCAATAGCACAGAAATAATGAAGCATTATCTCATCACGCCTTAACCCAATAATTACCCAGGGGATGGCTTAATAAAGAAGGGACACCCGCCTGCCGAGCACAGCCTAAGCCTCCTGCCCAGTTACACAACCAGGCTGGGCACGGTGCGGCTCCATCCTTCCGACCAGGCAGGGGAAGGGGAGCAGGAGCTGCCCTCTCCCAAAGCAAAGGCCTGAAGGATCTGAGATGCCCATGAGAGCTGCGTCCCCAGAACCTCACAGACCTCATAGGGTCTATGCACCATCCACCCCTCACCAGCTTGACTGCTGCCCTGCCGCCTCCTCCCTGCACCCCACATCCTTCCTGCCTGCCTCCCCAGCACACCCTGTGATGCCCGGGAAGGGATATAGCAGCGGTTGAACTCCATCCTGGCGGCCTGACCAGGATGCCTCGGCATCTCCTGGCCACGCAGCCCAAATCACGAGCAGCTCCAGCAAATCTTAGCCCGGCTCCGAGCGGGACCATGTGCTCTGCTCAGGTAATGCAGCCGCAGTGTGGAAGGTGAGCCGGGCGGGGAGGAGCGCTTGGGTTACAGTGGGAACAGTGGCTCCGGCAGCTCCCAGGCACCGATATCTGCAGATCTCTTACAAATAAATATCATCGCTCCTTCTCTGGGCATTAAAGTTACATGCTGGGCGAGATGGGCCCTGAGCTTTCTCTCGCTCATCCAGAGCGGATGCCAGCGCTTCCATTATTGATCTCCCAGGTTGCAGGCTCCCTCCCGCTCCATCACTGCCACCCTGGCCCCATGGGAAGAAAGGGGATGCTGGAGCAGCTCCACAGCCCACTGTGCTCATCCCACATTGCTCCCTGGCTGAGCCACGCTGCTCCTGGGGGCACATGGTTCCCCCCACGCCAGGGCTGGGTGTTTCCCAAGGCCTGGTTTTGCTGATCCATTCCATGTGCAGCCACGGAAAAGATGAACAAGCGGCCCTGGGGACAGCGACGGTTCCTCCCTCCACAGCAGCAACGGATGCAAGGACACACAGAGGAGGCTGCATGAAGCCTTCAGCTCAAACAGGCCAGACCCTTCAACCCAGCCACCCGCTCATGTGGGCTCCCAGCACAAAACCTCCCCACACAACACCAGAAGCTTTCAGTGCTTGCGTCCACCCCAAGAGCATCACGCGGGCCACAGCATCCCAATGTGCGGTACGTGCCAGGCAAGGAACGAGCAGGTTTGACTCCCACATCCTGCTGTATCCTGGGCTTCTGCTCCAGCACAAAGCCAAGCCACAGCAGGATGCAGCCTCACAGGGCCCATGTGCATCAGCATCTCCAGCAGCCTCTATCTCCAATGTCCAATGATACTGAAGCACCAGCACAGAGCTGCCCAGCTCATCCTCACGCTCTGCAGCTGGAGGTACCACCGGCTGCATTTGCCCAGCAGAAGCTTCAGGACAGGGATGGCTGTGCATCCACTAGCCCTCCCTTGGATGAACATGGTGTTTCCCTCAGCCCAGCAGTGACCCACACTGTGCTTTGCCTCCAGCAGGCTCTAACCACGGTGATGGGTATCACAGTCAGATGTCAGCTTGCCAAGAGCGGAGCGCTGGCCAAGGGCAAGGAGCAAGGATAGAGCCAAACCCCAAGAGACGGGCTCGTCCCCACTGCCTACAGCACAAACTCTGATGGATATTTGTATTATACACAGAAAGTTCCAGCACAGAAAGTTTCCCCTCCCCAAACCACTCACAGATGGACCAGGGGAGAAGTTGAAGCAGCTTTTCCCATTCCCGTTCCCCAGGAGGACAAAGAGCCAGCTTTGGGTGCAGTGGATGGGTTACTGCCCAGGGCATCCACCCAGTCCCTGCTCCAAGCATCATGAAATGACCCATGGGAGCCTTGAGGCACAGTGAGGTGACAGCACCCATCACCTCCCCTGGGCCGCCCCCCTCCCCTCGCTTCTCCTTTTTAACACAAGTCAATTTTAGCCTTCCATCACCCCCACCAGGCCCTGCCCGCATCCCCTCACTCTGACCCCTCCATCCCATCTCACCAGTGATGGGGTGACCCCAGCCTGGTGCCGCAGACCCTGCAGGATGAGGTGCCAAGGGGGATGTTTTCCCGGCCCCTGACGTCAGGCAGGGCCGTGTCAGGAAATGAATGTGGATTTCGACACCCTCCGGTTCATCAGCTGCTGTTTCAACATCCCCACAGCAAACCCTCGCGAGGAGCACACCCCGTCACTCCCTCGCAGCCCTTTCTCTGCTCACTTGGCTTTACCCACAGGAATATTTGTCATCTCCAAATAAATACGCATTAACCCAACTGCAGGTGTCTGGGGCTTCCCACCGCCTGCTTTCATCCACGCCGATGCCACAGCTCTGCTGAGCCCCAGATGCTGGCAGGTGACAGCTCCAGGAGTGTTCCTGCTGCCTCCTGTGTGCCCAAGTAACTCCTCAGAGCTCCCTACCAGCCCCAGCAGAACACCCTGGTTAGGAGCCATCCCAGTGCAAGTGGATGCAGGGAGGATGGATGACACAGAGGTGATGGGAGGGAGACTTCCTTAGGCTTTTCCTCTCAGTAAAGTCATAGAAGGGACCAAGTCCAAAGGCAAGGGCCAGTCCCACCACACAGACCCTCCCCATCCCATATGGAATAAAGACTTTCTGGGGAGCATTTGCCCTGAGGGGAAGCAGGGAGCTGAGATGCAGTGCTCCACCACACCGGGGAGATGCTCACACCAAAGCCAGAGTGCAGAACGGACACAGTGGTCCTGTCCCGCCTGGGGACAGCCCAAGGCCACTTCTCCTCCCTTGAGGCATAAAGCAAAGGGATTTAGGCAGTAAATCCAAGCCTGGGGAACGCTCAGATGCTGCCGCAGACCCAGGGAGCATTTCAGAGCCTGGCCTCTGCCTCCCCCATCCCTTGTCACCACTGTCACAGCCCCTTCCTCCCTCCCACCCCTTTCGAATTAGCAGCCATCGACCTCCTCCCCTGCAGAGCTGACATTAATCCGGCAAGGTTTGTTTAACAACAGCTCCCATTGATCTGGAGCCGGATCCCCTGGGTCACCATGGGCTTTCTCCAGGGTCTGGAGTGCAGGATCTGGCCCCAGAGCACCCGTCACACTGAAAGGGCCGATAGGATCAGATGCTGTCAGTGCTGCGCTGGGACCCATTAGCTTTAATTAGCTGATGATGCTGGAGAGGCCACATAAAACAATGAAGGGGATTGATCCCTCGTGGAACACTATTGACAGTGGAGCTGCATCTGGGATCAGTTTGGTGCCGGATGCATCTGTAGGGTCTATAAAACCAAGGCCTGTTTGTTTTTTCTTTGTTGTTTTTTCTCTCTTCCATTTCCCAACCCCATCATGGTAGCCTGCCAGCTTAAAAGCAAGAGCAAAACAATAAGAAATGAGCCAAAAGCTGGCTGCAGGGAGCCCTCGCTGATTCCCACTGATGATAAGTTAGGGCACATTTAACCACTTCCACCTTCCCTCCCTGCTCAAGTCTCTAATATATATAGCACATGCCAAGTACTAAGGCACAAACCTGCTTCCAGGTCACTGCCATTACCCCCATTTAAAATCAAGACATCAGCTTTCTCCATGTCCTCTGCTCTGAAGGGCAGATCCATCCCATGTAACACCCGCTCTCTGGACAGTGTCACCCATCACACCCTGTGAGGCACCGGGGTGCCACGAGAAACACACTGCACCAAGAAGGGAACCCCAAACACCGGGATGCTGCAGGGAGTAATCTCGTTTCCATCTCCCCTGCTGCAATCATCCATCTGAGCATCCCTGTGGGCTTCCCCATGCTGCAGGGATTTCCCCTATAAGACTGGAATGTGACAGCCAAATGCCGTTGTACAGCCCAGGTACCTCCTTGTGTATGAATAAATCCCAGTGAGACAAACCCACAGTCACCAGGAGAAAGCACAGCCCTGGCTGGGTGCAGGGAGCATCTCCCCTTCCAGCAGCACCGGGGAATCACCCAGGTTTCCCTCCAGAGCTCCAGCATTTAGCAGACACAGCACCACATCTGAACCACACTACAGCCCAGGGATGAAGGTTTGGCCAACTCAGAGACAGGCCAGGAGCTGCGGGGAGTCCCCACTAAGGGTGCAAAGAGGAAGATAACACATTGTATCTCTCCCCACTGCCTCCCAGCAGGCAGAAGAGTTGAGGACCGCACAGAGCATCCCTGACCCAGGAGAGCATCCTTGACCCAGCAGAGCACCCCTGACCACAGCAGAGCACCCCTGATGCCAGC
>JAOEHX010045662.1:0-20480 GCA_025448015.1 Bolborhynchus lineola
AGCAGTGGTTTGTGTTACACCTTAGTTACTGGACTGCTCTTATCTCAACCTGTGGGAGTTACATTCTTTTGATTCTCTCCCCACATCCCTCCAGGAGCTGGGGGAGGAAGAAAGGGGGCAATGAGTGAGTGAGTGGCTGCATGGTTGTGAGTTACTGGTTGGGCTTTAAACACAACAATCACCTAGTTCCAATCCCCTTCCATGGCCAGGGGCACCTCACCCTATACTATGTCACCCAAGGCTCTGTCCAGCCTGGCCTTGAGCACTGCCAGGGACAGAGCGTTTGCCACTTCTTTGGGCAATGTGTTCCAAAGCCTCCTCACCCTGACAGTAAAGAACTTCTTCCTTACAACTAAACTGAACTTCCCCTATTTCATTTTAAATCCATTGCCCCATTTAAACTATCAGTCTATGATGAAGAGTGCCTCTCCGGCATCCTTGTAGGCCCCCCTCAGACAGTGGAAGGCTGCTATAAAATTAACATACCTCACTATAATTCAGTACTAAAAAAGGGGCAACTCAGGGCTATAAAGCATTGGAAATGTAGAAAGGACTGAGATGGATGTGTATGAATTACACTGATTCATGAATGCAAAGTTGCCCTTGGGCAGTGCTACCTCATGCAGCCAGCACTTATGCAGCTAATTAACTTTATGAAGGTAATTATTTTCACAAGGATGAACTGTTCTTGAACAATTCCTCCAATACCAGATATGTAAGGCTGTTCTTCAAGACTTGACATGAAAGTCTTCATTTGCAATTATCAATTCCTTCAACAGATAAATATTTATATAGTTATAATATTAAACATATATACATATGCTTTCTTTTTATTTTTTTTAAACTGAAAGTGTGGTAAAAATATTCTCATTTTATACTGAGGTGTCCTAAAAATTAAATTAGAAAATTCAAAATATTTTAGAACTTTGTTAAAGAACTTTGCAATAATAATACACTTACTGTATTTCCATCATAATAATGATGAGATTACTATTATTTCCATCATAATAATGATGAAATAATAATAAAAATGATTTTCATAATAATGATGGAAATAGTAGTAATAATAATTTTGATGTCACATCTTGGGTCAGACCCCAGATTGATCTACCTCAATAGCTTTTCCTGAGAAATCAGCACCAGATATTTGGTAAAGAGTTCAGAAAGGAAGATCAAAAAAGTTTGCATCCTTCTGTCTCCATTTGGAAATCTATCTTCCAAATTGAAACAAACACAGCAGCAATAATTCAGTTCCCTGATCAACAGACTGAAGAACAGTATTCCAGTTTGCTCTCTTTATTCCTTCTTTTGTTATATTACTTTAATCTCCTCTTCTCTTTTTTTTTTTTTTTCAATGGCTTACAATTATTTTATTGCACAATGGAGCAGTATCATCAGAAGGAAGAAAACCTATTGTTGTAATGAAGTTATTGTCCCCTGACAACACTCTATGTCAGACATGTGAAGGAATCTCTTTAGGTGGAGAAGGAATTTGAATTTCAGGAAGTTAAAGAGTTGAGTCTTTCACTTTCTGGTATCCCTCTCCTACTAGTGAGTGACCTAGCCACTGAATGATTATGCAAAAGGAAAATTCACGTATGCAGAAAGGAAGGAGTCTCTAGGATGTTTGCAACATGGCTGTTTTGAGGAAATTTATGGGACAGATCCATGTGAGATATTAAAAATAATGCCTATTTTTTATGATTTCTTGATTTGGAATCAGCTGTGTGCTGAGTGCTATATTATCTTCAAGTATGAGTTGCTAGTCTGGGTCAAGATTTTAGCAATGCTAAATGTGGAAACTGTAGTGCCCATGGTACCTAGGTATTGCCCTAGTTAAAGTGACAATGGAGTGGAAGTTTCTCATTTTGTATCTTTAAACACTTGGCATCAAATCCTGATATCATTCCCTTTTAAATATGTAAGTCTTCTATCAATATGATCACACATGTCTCCAGATAATATTTTGAGGCAAATCACAGGGAGCTAGGCAATGTCTTAGGTTACAAGCCAATCACACATGAGCTATCAACAGCCATAATATCTGCTGAATCAGTGTTGTGATCCGCCAACCCAAATACATACCATAAAGAGACTTCTGTCTGCAATGAGGCAGGAAGCAGAAGAGTTCATTGAAGGACTCTATAGAAAATGTAGAAGATATGAAACTGATAGCCTGCTAGAAACAGACACCACACCAATTTTAAAGAGAGTTTATTGACATCTCACAGCATTCATCTTTTTATACTTCTTCTACTGAAACATTAATTCATCTTCTCTGATTAGAAATTTATTTCTAGAATCTCCTTGAAACCTGCTCTCTTCTTCTCATTGATTATTAATTAATTTGTGACATTTTAGGCAAGTGAGAACAGTCTGTCTGCATAATGTCATTAATCTTAACAATAAGATCTGACTGAGCCTCAGTTATAATTTTTACAGAGTGTTTGGACTTCTTGAACAGTATTGCACAGTGATTTTAAATTTATCTATAAACCTATAATTAGAAGTAATCAGTCCTGAGGCTTACCGCTATGCTTAAAAAACACACGTAAAAACTCAAACCCACAATGACCTGAACAAATTTAATCACTTTTTTGAATACTGAAATATATAAATTTGTTATAGATGCATAAATATATATATATAAATCTGCATCTCTATAACTCAGCAAAAGATAGAAGCTTGTAAAGTCACTCTGGCTGATAAAGGTAGTGGACTTGCTTTGCAATGTACTGTAGAAACATCTTCATTCTTATAAAACTGGTAAAGATCATTATTGTAATATAGAAGAGAAGTACTTTTCTATATCTTGTCTTCAGAATGGTAGTCCAGGAGGCAGAAAATCACTAAAGAGAAGGTAGAAAGAACAAAGTGCATGGATAATTCAGCAGGGCTATCTTTTTTAGATGAAGATATTCTTCACCAGTAATATCTACTTTTAAACCTCCCATTAAACCTGAGTATATTGATTCATTTCCAAACAACAGGAAGCAAAATGACTGTAGAGCTTCCTAACTTTAACAACCACCAGCAGAATGAAAAGGGAAAATTGGCAAGCAAGCAACCTCTATATTAATGTTCAGTGAACCACTGTTCTGTATGCAAAGGATTTAAATTAAAGATCTTGTCTGGTCTTTATCCTAAATTAACAAATCTATTTGTTAGCCAGCTATAGAATGTTTCAGGTCTTCTTGAACACCAGAGTCACTGAAATCACACATGTGGTTCTACTATACAGTATTTGAAGCCAAGTCACAAAAGATCCAACTGTGCCGCACACTACACACATGAATTTGCTTTCAAACTTCTGCTTTAATAAACACAATCTTTAATAAAGACTTCTGTGTGTGCATTAAAAAACATGGTACAAAAAATTGTTCATGCTTGACAAAGTGCAGAGAATAACCAGCTAATGAGGATGAAGAGATGTCCCATCAGTGTATTTCTAATGAACTTCTGTTTCCCCTAATCTCCTTCAGGTACCTAGTACAAGAAAATCATTGTCTTAAGTTTCAGAGTCTCCAATTCACATCTGAATTTCAGTAGTCTGATTAAGCACTGCTTGTCCATTTTTTATGAAACTGCATGAGGTTCCCTGACTCCATTGAATTTGTTCATGTGACCTATCTCAGTGAACTGATCTCATTTACAGATAAGCCTGAGAGTACTTGTGTGAGCCCCAAAACCAGCCTGTTTTCAGCCTTGTGAAAGCTAGATACCCTGTGGAAGCCACAGAATGGTTATTAATTGAGAGGTTGAAAAGGGAGAATCACTATAAACCATTTCTTACACACCCTATTAATAATAGATAATAGTTTCTAATTTAATTTTAATTGAAATGTTAAAAAAGCTAATCTTACTGTTGTTCCTTGTCTAATATTCCTCTACATGTTCAATGCTCTAGACACCATGGTACTGATGCTGTGTCCTCACAATGCATTCACAAATTCTAATTGGAAAAGAGTAACAGTGGAAGAAGAAATAGAGGAAAAAACAAAAGAAGAAAGTCACTTATTAACTGAAGCAGTATTAAAGTCCTTCTCGTTTACTAGGTTTACAAGGGAACATATCTTCCAGCCTGTCTGATTGCAGAATGACACTTTAGAGAGTCTTGAGCAACACAGATAAAATAAAGGCACCTTTAGCGCTTTGATTTACTCAGGGGTATGACTAGCTGAAAATGCTGAAGGGTCATAGAGCTCTGTTTTACTGTGCGTTGACAGTAGAAATGTATGTTTCAGAAGCTGGCTGTCCTTTGTGATAGAAGACTGCTTAATTTGACAGGGTAGAGAGCAGAAATCTCTCTTCCAAAATGTCAGCAGAGTCAACAGAACATTTTTGGGTAGATTTTCATCCCTGTCTCTAGCGATAGTACCTTGTTGCTTGATTATGTCTTATCACAAAATATTTCATTAACAAGAAAATTATTCCAGCAGTAGTCTTTTGTATGTTAAAAATGGAAATGCTCAGTGTTACTAAATAAACTACAGTGTCTTGTATGTAGTAATGGCTTTATATTATAAATAATATTTTGTGACTTGACGTCACTTTATTTTTTCCAACAGGGAAGTATCTCTTATGTCCTCTCCACAGGTGAAAAAGTGGGCTAAATAGTGACACATAATACAGTATAAAGGAATCCCCAATTCTATTTTCTTTAAAACTGAGGAAATACTTTGCGTTAACATTTCTGTGTCTGCCCTTTTTTGGAAAAAATTCATACATGCTAGTTTGAAAGGATTTTCTCTTGCGGGATTTCCTCAATAGAAAGCTAGCCTGATACTATCCCCAGCATTGGTTCCCCGAGGAAATAAAAGGTTTAGGGAAAGTGGCAAATCAGTCCAAGATCTGACAATGTTACCTCCCTGAATAATTCTGGAGGATTTAAAAATGACTCAGGTTTTCCAGCCATGAATGTTGCAGGAGAGCAAGGAAATATTCAAAATTGCCTCAGGGAGTTATTCTTACTTGCAATAAGACACAGAAGTCTTCATTGAAGTGAGGTGGTGTCTTTTCTGATGATTATATCCAAGAAAGCTATCCTCATATCTCTCTGCTCATCAATGTGTTATTTTTCCTTTTTCTTTCTCATCGTAGAAAAGACTGTTCATGCAGGACATGATCCCAGCTACAAAATCCTTCGCCTAACAGGAATCTGTCCAAGACTTTAGCCCCAGAAGGTGTTTACTGTCCCTGCCCATCCATTCCTGGGACTCCCGACTCTTCCTATTGGCCCAGAAGCCCCTATCATCTTGTGGCTACCAGCCTCTGCTTCAGTGATGCTGTGAGTATTCCTGGCTCCAGCTTCATTTCCCTGAACATAACTCTGTAAGTAGTTCATATCCTGAACAGAACCCGGGACATGTGTCGTAGCTTTCTCCGACCTGCCTCCACTTCTTTCTTGGAGAGACCTTGGACCCACATTGAAACCTTGTTTCTGGTGTGGCCAGGAGCATTTCCTTTGCTCCCGACTGGATCTCAGCCTTGTCCACTGTGTCCAGATCCTGTGAGACTGTACCCAATCTGTGAGCATGGCTGGCTCTAAGATTACCCTAAGTCCTCCACGAGGAAATCTAAATGTTATTCTGTGGCTTGTCCACCAATGCCACATGATGGGTTTCTTTGTGTGGGTTTATGCATCTGCATCCCCAGCTGCTGAAGCTGTACCTCTATACAAAAAATTAACTTATATTTTGTCAGAACAAAGAATCTACTGGTGAAGAGATACAGCCTTTGCTCTGAAGTTCTTAGTTTTGGTGTTCTACAAGCAGTGGTCATGAATAAAATGTATTAACTCTCTTTTATGTATTGTCCGATACTGGCAGCTTCCTCCATTTCAAGAGGAATCTCATTTTCTTACTTTTTTTGTCCTTTTCTTTTTCTCTACCTTAAAGAATCCTTAATTCTTTTCTACATAGAATAAACAAGATGAGAGATGAACAGTCCCTGCTGTTCCAAATAAACTGTCTTGTTGATTATTGCATTTGCGAAGGAGGCAAGAGATGAGAATTTGCATTTCCTGGAACAGAAACTGGCATTGGCCCTAGGTCTTTTGTGTTCTGAGAAAATAAGTTAGCAGTTGAGGAATTCCATAAAAATGAGAGAGTAGATAAGCATTATCTCTAACAGGTCTTGAAGAAAGGTCATTCTGCTTTGTTTCTGTAAAACAATTAGTACAAGAACTAAAAAAGCCTGATTTTCAATGGATTTGGCATTTCTTGTGTGGCTGATTAACTCTGCAGATTATGAAAATACAATCTCTGATTGAAGGTTTTCTTTTGATTGTGAAATGAATATTAGAGCATAGTAACAAGTAAGGAGTAGAGTTCATGCTGAAAACTTTTTCCTCAATCATAAGAGTACCAGATTCTCCAGGCTTCTGCCACCAAGGATTTTAAACAAGAAAAGGTGGGGAGGAAAGGATGGTTGGCAAGGCACAGGCTAAATCTGTATTAATAATTGAAAAAGGCCAGGGACTATTTTCTGGCCCTGAGAGCAAAGGGCAGGACATGGTTTACATTTATGTTTTTTCACAATATTTCATATCAAAATGGGTTAAGCTTCTCCATACTTCTTTTTTAATGTAGTTCTTGGACTGCAGTATTACTTGAACCTCGGCTTTGCCTGGAAAACAGTACCCTGTAGTTGTCGTGGTTTAGGCTGTAAATCAGCCAGGCAGTTTGCTACATGGAGAATTGAAAGAATGTAACTCCCACAGGTTGGGATAAGAACAGTTTAGTAACTAAGGTATAACACAAACCACTGCTGCTACCACTAATAATTTTAATGACAAGAGAAATACAAGGAAAGAGAATACAACAGCTCACCACATACACCCAGCCTGACAAAGCCACCAACCCACACCCTTCCGGGTCCCTGCCCTCCATTTCTGCATCCTGGGCATGACATGCTGTGGTATGGAATACCTCTTTGGCCAGTTTGGGTCAGGTGTCCTGTCTCTGCTTCCTCCTGGCTTCCTTTCCTCCCTGGCAGAGCATGAGACTCAGAAAGCCCTTGGTCAGAGTAAACACTGATGAGCAGCAACTATAAACATCGGTGTTACCAGCTCTGTTCCTAGGCCGAAAGTCAGAAACACAGTGCTGCACCATCTATTAAGATGGAGAAAAAATGACTGCTACTGCTGAACCCAGGACAGCAGAGTATTAAATGACTGGCTAGAAATCTGAAATGGTGGCTAGAGATGGCGCGAGTTGTTACTGTATTTAGTAACCTGGATTTTTTTACTCCCTTAGATTTTCTTCCTCTGCTTTCCTCAAAAGCAGAAACAAACATTGTTTACAGCACCCATTGTCAAAAACCTCCACAGTTTAAGTACATGTGTGAAAAACCACAAGTTCTTATACGCCAGATATTTCTCTTCAGCTGATCCATTTGATATCCCTTGTTACTGCAGTGGAACTGTGAGAATTCTCTCCATGCTGTTCATGATTATATATCACCATTCAAGAGTCCCTTTTCCAAGCTGAAGAGTCTTGTCTTTAGCATTCGTTTCTAGAACATATTGGATGCATTTTTACCCTAGCTATTCTTTTCTAAACTTTTGACAATTATACTTAATTGGTTTAGAGGTGGGGCAGCCACAGCTGTTCACAATATTCAAAGTGGACAATTATGTTTAGGTATAGAGTCTGGATGGAACAGTAATATAATGAAGTTCTGTGTTGTTCTAACTTTCCAAATAATTCATAACAATTAGTTTTTACTGAGCATTGAGATGATTTTTCAGGGGTCTATCCTACCTACAGGTTTTAAAAAGTAGCATTTTGAATGGGAAATCAGGTTTATTAGATTTTTTCCCTATGTGCATTTCCGTATTTCTCTGTCTTTAATTTAATTTGTTATGTTATTTCCCAGTAAGTGAGCTTTGTAAGATCCTTTTGCAGTTTTCCACAGTTGCTTCCTAAGTGTACTGATTATATTATTAGAAAAATGTTGTCCTTTCCCTGTTCAATGCTCTCCTAAGCGTAAGTAAATGTGTTAAAAGCATGAGTCTTAACAATAGTAAACATTCATGTAATTTTCCACACAACATATAACATGGCTGCCGAGCTTTCTAGCATGGGAGTTCACTGTGGGCAAAGTTTAATAGTCTTGGAAGAAGCTGTCAATGGCCTTTCACATGAATTTGTCTCTTTATTGAGTTTGACCCACATGCTTGTACGTGGGTATGTGATACCATTAGAGAAATCTGTGCGTACTGCCCTCAGCTCCAACAATCTTTCCAAAAGGACATCAGACCTGCCATCTGTGTTTATCTGCCGCCCATCTTCATCCATGCAGTAGTATTTGAATTTGTCAGTGAAGATTTATTGAGCAGAAAATGTTTTTCAGAAATCTGAAACTCAGCTTTGACTCATCTGCTGCCTATTGATGGATGGGTAGCTGTATACCTGTCTGTATTATCACTGAAAGAGCATGATCAGAAAACTTGCTTTTAGCCTAGAAAACAAGATATACTCTCTTCAGTAAGCAAGACAGCATAGAACCTTTGCACATCTTGAGAAACAGCATTTGTTTGACTAACTGAACTATCCTGCAGTACTGCCGACCTCTGTCAACATTTTATATACTGTCAGTCAACAATGCAGTGTATTACAGCCAAATGACTCTTTTAAAACTACCATGCATGTACAGGACTTTCTCACAAGTACAGATGTTAAAAGACAGCTGGCAAATAATTCTGGTCATCCTAGATACCTTTGTGATTTTTGCAAAGCTAGAATTAGCTGTTCATACCAAGTTGAGATGTGCTTTAACCTTTATATAGACAGCATGTTGTGATAAAGGGTAGAAAAGCCATCACGGTCTTGGTGACCTTGCTGTTGAAAGCACCAGGAAACCTAGTGTTCTGTGGTAGGATAAGAGTGTGGGTAGCACAGGCAATAACCTCTGCTACAGGTGTAAATAATTTCCCAGGAGCAATAATTACTATTTCCAGTCCTTTTGCTGTAAGAAAAGTCCAGCCTTCATCTTCAAGGCAGCAAAATTCAATTTTCCTTACACAGTTGAGAAACCACAGCTGGCTCAGAACAATTCATACAATAGAAAGCCAAGCAAAAATAACTCCTACTTGAAAGATTTTCTCTTAACACATTTTCTCTGTACCCTTTCATTTGTGGTCCTCTAAGTGAATCATTCAACTCTGTGGGAAAGCACAGAGTGGAAATAACTGTATGGGAAATAAGCATAATGATGCCAAAATCCAAAATGAAGTGAAAAGTTCACTACCCTGACTAATATTTTTCCCTCAGGTTTGCCTTATCAGAAAAAAAGTGGTTTGCTACTAATTTTATTTCACCTCCATAACAGGTTGCCAGTGAAACTAAAATTTAAAGGAACAAAATATTGTAATGATGCATTTGCTAATAAGAAAGCAGTGGAAGATTGTTAGGTTGTTTTGTTTATTTTATTATTATAGTTACATATTTCAAACTGAATGTTCCAGAAGAACAGAAGAGTTATTGAAGAGTTGTGAAAGCTTGTCTAACAAAATTATTCGTAAAATGTGTTAAAAAATCTTCTTGGAATATTTCAACTCCACAATAGTACTCTTATGGAGATTGTTTAGAAAACCAGTGTTTTACCATTCAATTTAGTTTTCTAGCTTTATGAAACCTAGATTTACTTTTATGAAATCATTTTTCCAAGAAATTGCAAATCTGCTTTAAAATGCTCAGAAGACTTATCTCCTCCAAGGAAAGCAATCTTGTGCAGATAGCCACTGTCCAGAAGAGACCCACAAGTGTAGGCAGTCACAACTCTAGCTCTGCAAAGCCATTCTGAAGATAATACGGAGAACACTGATAACTTCTACTATTGACCCTCTGCTTTCTGAATCAAAAGGAACAAATAAACTGTTCTTCCTCTCTCAGCACCTGCCTAGTTACGTTTTCAAATCAAGACTTCTATGTTGACACAGAAAATCTATAGCAAAAAGCAGAAATTTCACAAAGCCCTATTATTTGCCTTAAATAAAAGTGAAATTTATGGTTTGTCATATACATGGATAAGAATAGATATCAAATGTCCCTATCATTGTCAAAATCTAGCTCAGTATGAATTTATTTCACTTATTTTTAGCTGACAGGCCTGCTTTTGTAAGTCTCCTAAGCTATGTCTGTGGTAAGAAGAGAGAATCACCAGAAAATTATTCATATACCTTTGTCTTTCTACTGGGGACATTGAGGTCTGGCTGCCAAAGAGAGTTAACAGAAACTCTTTCAACTGAAAAAACAAACAAACAAAACCCCAACTGCCACACTCCATCCCCCCCCCCAAAAAAAAAAAAAATCAGCAGAAGAAAGGAAAATTGTCTTTAACATGTAATTTTTATGAAAACTAATTCAAATTGTTGATCTCAGAAGGCTCCTACAGTCTGTATTGCTGAAAGACCAGGTCTTTCTTTTTCCTATACAACAAACTCTTGAATTCAGTTTATGAGTGGAGATTTTCTTGAAATTAAAGTAGAGATATTTGCAAAAATATTGCAAATATTTTGATATTATTTCTTCATCATAAAACACTACCTTAACGGTTATAGATAATAGAGATACTACAGTACCTAGTAGTAGGAAAGAGCTACAGGAATGGCCATAGGAATTTGTAACCAGTTTTCCAGGACTATAGCAGAACCACAGCTCTACATTCAGAACGTGCCACTGTCTGCCAAGAAGCTGTTCAGTTTTAAATAAAATCTTGGTAAAGTATTTAACCATTTTGAAAATTTCTGTGAAACTCCAGGTGAGCTGTATTCTAACTGATTTAATATCAAGTTTGATTTCTGTTATAAACAGAGTAACTTCATAATAATAGTCTCCTGTTCTATATCTAAAAGATGTGGCGAAGTTAGTGAACTTCCAATGAAAGAAACAAGCTATAGACCTAGGCACAAAAGGATTTTCTCCACCTCCATCCAGGCTGACTAATATGCTCATTAGAAATCAAAAGTCACCAGTTCCTGTTTAAGTGGAGACCCTTTACACTAGCTTTAGGAATGGTAAAACTGACTTTGGATAAAGGAATCTTTGGTAGCACACAGAAATTATGCTGGAAGACTGAGATTCATCTCACTTAAGATATCTAAATATATCTACCCTAAGTCCTTAGCTGTTTCTGTCATCGGTCAAAAGACCTGAGAGCTCCAGGGAATGATTCATCTCAGCTGTCCTAGACATATGTAATAGTGAGGTGAACTGCATTCTGAAGGTACCTGTTCTCTCCTGAAACTATAAACAAATCACAATGTGACTAAATCAGACTTCAAAACCTGAGCTTAAAACTAATTTTCTGATATCTATCTGGGACTCAATGAAAGATAGTAGATTTAGATTAGGCATTAGGCAGAAGTTCAACCCTGTGAAGCACTGGAACAGGTTGCCCAGAGAAATTGTGGCTGTCCCATCCCTGGCAGTGTTCAAAGCTAGGCTGGATGGTGGTTTGAGCAACCTGGTCAAGTGGAGAGTGCCCCTGCCCTTGGCAGGGTGTTGAAACTATATGTCTTTAAGGTACCTTCCAACTCTAATCATTCTGTGATTCCATGATGAATCCAACTTCGTGTCATTTTGTTTAAACCTTTATTCAATGTAAAGAAATTAAACTATGTCAATATAATGTTTCAAAGAACACAACTGTCATCAAAGCAAAATAGAGCTGTGATTACAGATGGAAAATTTTTTACAGATCTTTATTGGTATCTTTATCCTGGACATAAGCATTTTTTTGTAGTATAACAAAAGCAAATACAAAGAGTAAATCTTATTAGTGAATAATAGCAATGAACTTTCAGCTTAATGTTACCATAATTTATCTCCTGCTGTGCTCACAATTAGATTCACCACACTTAACTTCACTGAAGCTGAAAGACACCCACCTAAAAGTCAGGAACCTTACAGTTAAACACTTAGACTGTTTATGTAGACCCTAGTGAGACTCACTGGATCCATACAGATGTGACTCACCAGTGGTGAGCAAAAGGAAAGGATCACCTATCCTAACCTGATAATGGCAGTTCAGCTTCTTTTCCACCAGAATCACCAGGTCTTTCTCTGTGGACCTGCATTCAACATGATTAATCCCAGCTTTTACATGTACATGGGGTTATTCCTGCCCAGGTCCACCTCCACATGATAATGAGATCAAATGATGCATCAACTGCACCTCCCAGTTTTGTATCATCTGCAAAATTGCTGATAGTGCAGTAATCTGTACTTCCTCAGTCTGTGAGACAGACAGTCTTGAAAGCCTTGCTAAAGCTGAGGTAAACAATCTACTGCTCTCCCCTAATCCAGCAACTCAGTCATCTCATTGTAGGAGGTGATCAGGCTGGTCAAGCATGGTTTCACCTTTGTAAATCCATTCTGACTACTCCCAGCCACCTTATCGTCTGTGCTTTGTATGTTTTGAATGTTTTCAGGATTAATTATTTGTCCTGGTTTCAGCAGTAGCAGTCATTTTTCTCCTTAGTAGCTGGTGCAGTGCTGTGGTTTTGACTTTCAGCCTGGGAACAGCGCTGATAACACTGATGTTTTTAGTTGCTGCTCAGTAATGTTTACACTGACCAAGGACTTTCTGAGTCTTATGTTCTTCCAGGGAGGAGGGGAAACCGGGAGGAAGCGGAGACAGGACACCTGACCCAAACTAGCCAAAGAGGTATTCCATACAACAGCACATCATGCCCAGTATATAAACTGGGGGCAATTACTTGGAAGGACTAGATCACTGTCTGGGTCGGGCTGGGCATCGGTCAGCAGGTGGTGAACGGTTGCATTCTCTTCCCTTCTTATTTCACTTATCATTATTATTGGTAGTAGCAGAAGTGGTTTGTGTTATACCTTAGTTACTGGACTGTTCTAATCTCAACCTGGGGGAGTTAAATTCTTTTGATTCTTCTCCCCATCCCTCCTGGAGCAGGGGGAGGAAGGGGGGTGAGTGAGTGAGCGGCTGCATGGTTCTGGTTTGTTTGCTGGGCTTAAACCATGACATTATTCCATCAGCTTCCCAGGGTTGGCTTCCTTCAGCCCTGTTTTACGGTTTTCAGGTTCTCTTCTGTCTGCATCACCCTATGTTCTTTGCTTGCCAACCTGGTCCACAGATTCCTAAATTGACTTTGGGTTCTCACATTTCTACTCCATCCTTTGTAATTTAAAGCTGTCTTTGCCAGGTTGCCCTCTCTTTGAGTAAAGATGCTTTTCTCCTCTGCGGTCAGATGGCTCTGTTTTCTTCCTAGTGGTCTTCAATCCTCATGGTTGTAAAAACTGGATTGTTATTGTCAACACTAATTGTGAAAACTGCTCCAATTAGTAATAATCAGAGTTTCAACTGATTTACAGATTTACCATCTATTCTACACAGCTTCCTTTTCCATGAAGAGACTTCATAGTAAAAAAAAAAAAAAGTGCACAAATGAGGGGGGTTTATTCTGGTAAGTGGCAGTTGACAGTAGCTGTAGTATATTTCTTGTAAATTCATGAGTCTCTCCCAGAGGTTAATACTTCTTGAGTACAAAAAAAAAAAAAAAAAAAGAAATAATAAAAAAATGCTTTAAAAACCAAACTAACAAGTGTGTGCTTCCAACTGGGCTTGTGAATGCTTTGCTTGCTGTACCTTCTTAAATGTAAATTTAATAAGTCAAGTACATACCTGCTGAGAAACATGTAGTCTCACTGTCTAACTGGGTCATACCAAAATCTGTCACAAAGGGTATGACTGCTAAGTAATCTAAAAATTATGTTCATGATCAATCCTGTTTTTATAAGCATACTACTTTGCCTCTAAGCTTCCCAGAACAGCCCCATTATAGGGCTTAGAAAGCGCCAGAAAGGCTGAGTTCAGCCTTTATAATAAAGGGGGTTTATCCTTAACAATGGGATTTGTCTAACTTAAATTTAGAGATAAGGCTTAGTTGAAGGTTAAGACACCTGCATTTTGATACCTATAAATAGTTGTGTTTAAGGGCTCACAGTTGTCTAAACTCTGTCAGGAAATGATTTAGCTGACCAAAAGCCTAGTATATGACGCAGTTGCCTTAGACTGGGCTGGTACCTAACCTGCTCAGGGATGCCTAACCAGAGGTACCAAATGCAAAAGGTTGGTAGTTATTTCACAGCAAATACGAGACATGTCCTTGTACAACAGCAGCTGGAAGCTGGGACTGCAGCATATGTGTTGAGAAGTCAGCTAATTTTCCTGTCTAAGCTTGAGAAGGGTGAATAATTCCCAGAATATAGTTTCACTGATGTCTTATTTCTTTCTTTCACAATTTTAATTTCTATAAGATAAAGCAGGCAGCTGCAACGATCTATCCTCTCTATCATATGGCAGCAAGTGCAATGCAAGAACCAGGACTAATGAGATGCCTACAGTCTTCTCTTCAGTCTTGGTAAATCTTCCTTTGCTGAGCATGCATGAGCAGAAAAAAGGAGGGCTCAGTATTTCATTTGGTATTGATAGCATTCAAGAACTGTGAAACTTGATCCATTGTCAAGGCTGTTAATTGCATATATTATCACCAAAGACACATTTAGATATTTCCTTTACATAGGCATTGCATTAAGAAAATTATTGAATTTATTCTGAATATTTATTTGTTTGTTTGTTCTGAATCAAATTAAAGTTCTTTGATATGCTCTGCTTTGGCGATTTTAATTGACAGACCTAAAAGAAATGCTTCCTGAATTAACAGTCAAAAGAAGATAATATATTTATTTGAAGTTGAAATTCACTGGTATTGCAATGACTTTCCTTATGTAAAGTCATGATCAGGCAAAATATTTCCAGCTATTCAAGCAACATGAAAATTTGGATAGTAGTAACTCTTACATTTGTTCACTGTTTCCCATCATCTTAAGTAAGACTTTCTACTTAGTGTGTGGACTTCAGATAATGTCATCATTCAGTAAACAAAGTTTGAGGAAGAAGTGGTGTAATTTGCCACAGTTACAAATAGATTTACTTTAAACTCAGGAGTTCTTGAAGAGCTGAATAAACAACTATATGAACATGGAAAGGGAGCAACTGTAATACATTTACCAGTGAGCATCAAATGCTCTTAATACAATTCCATTTTTGTTAAGAAGTATTTTAAAATCTTTTCTAAAGTACTAATATGCAACTTTATTTTTATAAATATACAAAATACACTGGACAGCTACACATTTATTTTGGTTTTTCATGATTTTTTTTCTAAATTCCATCAATCCATGGATTTTTTCTTTCATTTACATTAACTGATAATGAAGGCTGAAGCAATGCAGGTAGACTGATGTAACCAAAATCATTAAGGTGACATAAATGTCTTCAGTGTTCTGAAGTAAGTAAAGTAAATAAATCTCTAGTATCATCAAGTATCAAGTAAATAAACCTCTACTGTTCACAGAGGCAGAACAGATGAGATTACCAGTCATGCACATACAGTGTTAAAACACAGTTTTCTTAAAAACAGAGATATATTTGACAAATCAACAGTTTTCAGCATGCTACTGCAGATTTTGTCTCCTACTCATGTGTTATATTTTGCATTCTTCTCCCTGTCTGGTGAACCACTCCAGTCTGCTCAAATAAAAAGTAGACATACTTTGAGTTACTAAACAACAAATGAGAATCATCTAGTTTTGTAACATGGAACATTGCACAGCATATGAGTATTATCCTTCCCTCATCAAGGTAACCATAGACTGGAAATTAAGTGACTTTGCACGTAATTGTAGACTTGTTTGAAATGTAAAATCAGTTCCAGATCAAACCTATGAAAATCACTATTAAAAAAAATGTAGGAGTGCCAGGCACTTCATCTGAGGCTGGGCCTCCACTTTGTCAGATTTGCTAAACATCCTGGAGATGTCTTTTGGTTCTCTAGGATGTCTTAAATGGCAACAGTATCCTTTGTTGGGCAGGTGAGTTCTGCTCTCATGTCTATTGAGTTTCATCCCCCTCTGGACATCTTCGACTACATGCATATAATGTCAATTGAATGCGCTGGATATTTGAAAACATAGACCACTAAATGTCACAGTATTTTTCTCAAGGCAAATCTTACTTCTGTTTAGGGTACTAAAAACCTAGAGAGATATGGTTGTGAGAAATTTTGCTTTGTACACATCTGGATGTTATGAATGTCAAAGGTAGTGTAACCGATAAAGGTCCCTCAGAACTGCAGCAAAGTAAGGCCGAACAGATTGTCATTGTCATAGGCAACCTAAGAAAGCATGATGTCCTTGCAGACTTAACATGGAGCATTCACCACAAAGACATGCTTCCTCTTAAAAGAAAGCCCAGGTTAGAACCATAATTAGCAAAGGAAAAATTGGCTGCATTAAAAGACACAGAAAACTGTTACCATTCAATTTGCAAATAGCAGTGGGAAGTGGCTGGGGGATGTCTTCCTGGCATTTGATATGCAAGCATATTCTTCATCTGGCAAGACAAGCATGCAAATTCAGTCCCTGAAAACTGAGAAAATGGAAGCAACTCAGAAAAGATGCAAGTCAGGTGAATTTTGTTTACCATGATTTGCATTTACTTGAGTACAGGCTTTTCTTCACTTGATGATCCTATCATTTTCTTACCAGAAGACAATATAAGAAAATAAGTCACCCATAGCAACACTTATCCTGCTGTATGTTTTGTTAATTGCCCATTCCTGTATATTGAGCTCAAGTTATCTAACTGAAATGATTTCTAACTTCATTTTGATTTCAGGGTTTCAAACTCTGTTGTTTTGCTCATAAATTCAATATTCTTGTAACCACGGGAACAA
Source organism: Bolborhynchus lineola (assembly GCA_025448015.1). Classification (NCBI taxonomy): domain Eukaryota; kingdom Metazoa; phylum Chordata; class Aves; order Psittaciformes; family Psittacidae; genus Bolborhynchus; species Bolborhynchus lineola. The sequence goes on from JAOEHX010045662.1 coordinate 16,778, forward strand.
AACAAAATGTGCATACTCTGTTTAAAATACTATCTCACTAAAAAGTCAAACACTTTAAATGGAAAGCACTTTGCATGTCAGAACTTCACTATATTTCAGATAAACAATTATGAGCAAGAAATCAAATGTGTAGTGATTTTGATACTGGATGTACTGGAATTACATATCTATTTCACAATGTACATTAGTGGTTCTTCAAAATTAAAACCAAAGTGCTCCATCTTTATTTATTAAATGATAATGCATTCCTAACAGGAAGACTTAACACTACAAATGTTTAACAATTATGCAGAATGCACTGAAGTGCTCTCAACTCAATCAGTTTGTTTTCTTCTTTTTTATTTTAATTTTCACTGGAACTCAACAACAAGATATTGGTCTTAACAAAAATACAGGGAAAAGAATCAGAACATTTTATAAAAACTTCAACTCACCTCCAAGTTTTGGAGAGCCAGAACAATAAAGAATAGTGCAGGTAGTGAAAAGAAGACAAAAGTACTCCTTTAATGTGACCTTCCCACCCAAAATAAGTGCCTAAATGAAGTTAGAAACAACTTTAGGAATAAATTCTGACATAACAGCAGTCATTACAAACTTAGGAACCTTCCTTTATGAGTGTTGGCTTCCCAGGACTCTAAATATGCTAGGAAGATAGGTGTGCAACACAAAGCTATCAGAGCCAAGTTTGGAATCCAACAGCCATTTTTATATGTTTCTATTTTGTACCAGTTGCTATTGTCCAAATACCTCCAAGAAGAGCTAGGACAGTCACTTGGCCATCAAAGTTCAAAATCTTCATGTTTGAAAATGTAACCCTCATTTTTCTTTCTCATGTAGAAGTAGTAGAGAATAAATCTTCAGATGTGAGTTGCTTTTTTAAAAACGAGTCAGAACTATTTGCAGTGAAACACAAACAAGCAGATTCTGAGATAAAGAATAATTTAATTGAACACTGCAGGGAATTGTCTGCATTGAATTCTTAAGAGGAAATGCAGGAAAACATATAACAATTAGAGTTTGCTACATATCATGAAACCTGTTTTGAGAACATAGAGTTCTTCATAATTGTTTCTATCTGAATAACCAAATTGCAAAATACAAAAAAATGTCTTTTTGAGGTTTGCTTTTGATTTTTTTTTTGTTTTGTTTTTTTTTGTTTGTGTTTTTTGTTTGTTTTTTGGTTAGTTTTTTGTTAGTTCATTTCTGAGGAAGAAACACCCTGGGTTTAGATGACTGTACCTTAAGCCAGCGTATCAGTTTGGAGTTGCAGTTGTTTCCCTTAATGAATTTGAGAGCCATCACTTTGACATATCAACTGCCCTGTACCACAGACTGAAAAAAATTGGCATGTTCAAACAAGAAATTCCTCTTCAGCTTGAAGAAACTTCAGGGACATTTGAAGGAACCTGTGTTGAAACTATAATACATAAAATTAAGTCAAATTTAAATACTAATAAGCCTAGCTGTTCCTGTAGTAACAAATAGGAATAAGGGGAAAATTCACCTCAGAAAAGTTATATGGTTTAAACAGTTATCATTAATTAGGGAAAAAAAAAAAAAAAGCCAAAACCAAACCAACAAACAACCCCCAGAAATGAAAGTTACTGATTAGGAAGAGAATCAAATATCAAATTGCATTGTCAGAGAGGTATTTTCTAGCTCCTTGCTTTGGCCGTAGATTATTTTTCCTTTGGTTGGAATTTAGGTAATGGATGAAAACACTCATCAGAAAGGTAGGATTCATCTCCTTATTTTATCCACCTGAAAGCTTAATTTCTGTTCTAGGCTAGTTATACAAGTTGTCTGAAGTCAGTGAGGAGGGACAGACACCTCCTTCGGATGTGTAGAGATGCCTAAAGCCAATTTAGGTACTTCTTTCTGAGTGAGTTAAATTTTTCTCTTAACATCGATTGTGAGACTAGATGGCTAACTTCAGGTTACCTCTTACCAATGTGTTCAAAAAATGGTGGTAACTTGAAAAATCTATCAATATATCAGACTTTTGAAGTGTTCACTGTGCAGGGAAGTAGTTCATAGACTCCGTGGAGGTCTGACCTGCAGCCTGTGCTGTTCAACATATTTATGAGTATTAAGAATGAGGTGACAAAATTTGCCTATGAGACTTGATCAATTGGGATAATAAAGACACCTAATGGTGGAGAGCTGCAGATGTTTGTAATATTTAATCAGTAGGCAAAGGATTGCTGACAAAACTCAAATGTAATATGTCACAGAGGAAAAATGAAAGTTTTTTTATTATTTGCAGAAATAAGTTCTGAGTCAACTATTGCCACCCAGAGATGAGATCTTTGAGTCACAACACATCATTGCAGAGAAAAAACATTCCAGTACTCAGCAACAGTTAAAATGAAAGCATGAATTAATGGGAAAGGATTAGATAACATGTCAGAAAACATCATCATGGTGGTGTATGACTCCATGGTCCACCTGCCTTTGGAGGCATGCATGCTCTGTACTTCTCAGAAGAAATACATTCCAAGGGGAAAGATGACATGGAGAATAAAAAATGTGGTTTGGTCTTTGACTGAGCAACCACTAAATGGATTAGTACACTCAGGTAGGTTAACTGAGAAGTCATTTGATAGAAAAACAGCTGGAAGAAGATGAATAAGGATTGCTTGCTCACTTTCCTTTCCATGAGAAGTAGAATAAAACAAATAAAGCTATCAGCATGCAGCCTCAAAACAAGCAGAAGAGACACTTCTCACAGGAATGGTTACATTACGAGGCTTCCCTTGGATGGGCAGAGATTAAAAGCTTAGTCTAGGTTCAAAACATGTTTTTTGAAATCATGGCTGGAAAAGACAGAAGAAGGCATGAAATAAAAAGACAATAGCTGTGGATCAAGCAGCTCTTGAGGCACAGTCTGTTTCATGATGAGAGAATGTACCAGGAAGTCTCACGTTGTGCTTTATTGGATGTAATCCTTCTCAGCATCTATTACTTGTCCAGTGCCATGGACAAGATACTTTTCTAGATGGTCTGTTGATTCTATTATATCAGCTACTCCTATACTCTTTACTGCACACTCATTTCCTTACCACCATCAGCCAGAGTGACCTTGCAAGTTGACCTTGCAAGTTTTCACAGAGTTTCATTAAATATAACTTCTGAGATTTAAAAAAAAAAAAAAAGCTTTTTCATCAGGAAAATCAATTATCTTTCCATTTTGTCTCTCTGCTGTTTCACATTGAGTTTAATATAGGTATTATGGAATACCAAGCTTAGAGGATAAAACTGTTGAAAGATTTCTGTTCAAGATTAAGTTAGTGATTAATTGTGAAATGAAGTTTGGCTGTCTGAAGTTCTCCACATGCAATATTTGTGCAGGATTGTGTTCACCACCAAATGCATTGGAGTTCACAATGTTGAGTAATGTATTTCACTATTTTTTATTAGAACTGGACAATCAGGTAATGTTGAAAATGTTGCAAAACCACTAGAGAAAGGGGAAAAATATTTCATTTAGTATTTTTTCTGGTATAGTGTTATTTTTGCCCAGGTTTTAACAGCTTATATGCATTTTGCTACATTTATATATATTTTACTATTTGATTGTTTCTGTTATTGACCCAATAGTACTTTGGGTCATTTGTAGTCTTTCCTACATTTTTCTGACTTTCTGGTAAATTAGAAACACTTTGTTTAGATTTTTTTCTCTAGCTTGCCTTCCTCTAAATTC
>JAOEHX010045663.1:0-22969 GCA_025448015.1 Bolborhynchus lineola
TGTCCAACCTGGCCTTGAACACTGCCAGGGATGGGGCAGCCACAGCTTCTCTGGGCACCGTGTGCCAGCGCCTCAGCCCCCTCGTAGAGAAGAGCTGCTTTAGATTAACCTGAACTTCCCCTGATTCAGTTTAAACCCATCAGGCCTTGTCCTATCACTACAGTTCTCTTTGCCAGTGTTTTTAAGTCAGAGCTCTGTTGTGTATTGTGCTGTTCCTCAGTTTGTGTGGGAGGTCAATTTGAAGTGGGTCATCCGTTACTCACAGGTTCTACCTGGTAAGAGTTTCTCGCTATTAAAGGGCTGAAGTGGAGGCACTGGATTCTGAAAGCAGCAATGGAGATGAGGTTGAGAAGCTGTCACAACACTATGTGACAGGCAGGCAGCCTTGCTTCTGACATGGCACTCGGATGAAGAAGGGGAACTAGGAGCCTTCATAGGGAGCCTGAAATACATGACCTGATTTTTCAGACTGGGAGTGCCAGGCATTTGTTGAACTTGGTGTTTGCTCAGTACTTTTGAAAGTCTGGCTTACCACAACCCTACATGCTGTGTTTGAAACTCAAATTCATATTCATTGTATTACACTGTTGTATCTTCAGAATCTCATCCTCTATCTCTGCATGTCAGTTCTCCATTTAAATAAGGGCAATGGATTATTTCATCTCCTGTGTTTTCTGTATTTAAATCGAGGGTTCTTCAGAGGGCTGTCATTTATTACTATATGTACAGTCTTGGACTTGTCCAAACAGGTCCTCTGTGCTGTTATTTAATGTAATTAGCAATGGTCAATCTGATTTAAGTAACAAAACACATGTAATACTCTACCCGTGGAAGGCTTAATAAATTAAAATTCATGTAATGTGTCACTAAGCTTGTTCAGTGAGGAGCATGCTGGAAATACCAAGTATTATTTATTGCTTCTTTACTACAAATGCCCTAATACCTTGAGATTGTGGTTCCAATTTACAGGGTTTGTATGTGAACTCAAATTCCCTAAGAGATAACTTGATCCCAATTTGCATGTGTTGATAGCATGTCTGGTTGACTCACCCTCCTAAGGCGTTGTGGTGCAAAATGGGAGATTACAGTAAAGAAAGAATCAAAGTTATTGCTTCTTTCTGTATCCTCTACCTGGTTTATAATAAAACCAGAAGGGTGTTTTCTATTAGAATGTGGATTATCCTGAAGAAATACCTCTTCCAGCTCTGTGCTCCTTGCTTTCATTGTTTCTGTTAGTACACACATTGCACATTAAGATCAACTTTGATTTCTCTTACATTTATAATTGTAGTTTGTATTTGTAGTGTAATTGTTGAACTGCAGAATCTAAACCAGAGGGGATGCATTAGGACCTGATGCAGCAACCATAAGCCTGAGACTGCTGGGCTTTACCTCCCTATTTACTACACGTAAAGGTAATGATAGCATCACCTCTGCACTCCAGAATATATGTGAGGTATTCTTTACTTGTGAATGTGTCTAAGTCCTGCCATGTTTCATAATGAAAACGTGTGTGTCAGGTTTTTGCAGTCAAGCAGCGCAGTCATGTTTAGCATGGGAGAATCATTGAATTACAATGAAATCAATGCTGTGCTCACCTGAGAAACCCAGTTTTTGGAAGGGAAAATCTGGGCAATTCTCTTAATTTGTGTGGCTGCAGTTGGCAAAAATGGCAATCTCTGAAAATGGTGATTTCTGTGGGTTTCATTTCTTAGAAATACATTAGTCAAGTCTACTGGTCAACAGTTCTCATTGAGCAGGACAGGAGAATTTCAGAGTGGACTGCACCCAAGAGTGACACAGGGAGTCTAGTTAGACATTCTGTGATGGAAATGTCATTTCAAGACAGGGTGTTTTTAAGCAGCGTGGAGATAGTCACCAGCAAAGGTATTATCATCTCCAAAAATACAGTCCAAAAATACCTTAAAAAGTACTTTCTTTTTTAAAAAAAGCATCATTTCTTATGGAACACTTTAGCCTTCAGGTTCTGCCATTGTGTGTGACAATGAGTGCATCTGCTTTGTCCCTGCACTAGCATTCTGTCTGCTTAGAATGAGACTTAGAATGACACAGGCATGTTGCAGGTTTGATTGTGCTTGAGTTAACTACAGGCGTTGATTTACCTTCTCTGTTACTGTTAGAATAACCACTGTGCATAGTTTCATGTCTGAAAGGAATGCACCATGAATTCCTCTGCATCTGTTCTTGATGCTAATCCTATTAGCAGCAACAGGATTAATTCATAAACAAAAGAGCTGTATTAGCCTGTTCTATATGCACTACGATGAAAGTGGAGCAGCGCTTACATGCAGTACAACACTTCTGTGCTCTTACACTTAGCTCCACATCCAGAGCTTGCAACTGCTGACATTCCCTGTACTGATGCAGAAATGTGTACAATTACTGAAAAAAATCTGTATACAAATGTAGGGGTTGTTCTATCCTGTTAGGTTTTGAGGGCTACGCATTGCTAAATGTAGTACGAGAATGTATTAAGAAAGAGAAGTTGTTTGTGACTAATTTAATTGCAGAATTACCATCAGGCCATGTAACCCTAATGTGAAATTATCCTCTTGTATGTAAACTGGGTTTTTAACACCCAACTTCCATGGGCAGTTTTGCTAATGCACATCACGTGGGCTTTCTCAAACAGTGCAGAACTTGTCTTGGTTCTGCAGGGGTTCTTTGCTATGATGGTGTGACTTGAACTCTGGATTACAGAAGTTTTCAATCAAGAGGGCATGTTCCACCTCACTAACTGATGCAGGAGCATTTCACAACCACCATTTCTCTCTTCCAGTCTTGGTCTTGAATCTGTTTAAATAGGCTTGAGGTGGGTGGGAAGCAAGCAGCCTTCCAGTATCTGAAGGGGCCTACAAGGATGCAGGAGAGGGACTCTTCATCAGGGGCTGTAGCGATAGGACAAGGGGTGATGGGTTCAAACTGAAACAGGGGAAGTTCAGGTTAGATGTAAGGTTCTTCGCTTTGACTGCTCCATCCCTGGCAATGATCAAGGCCAAGTTGTACAGAGCCTTGGCAACATGGTGATGTGTCCCTGCCCATAGGAAGATCCTTTCCAATCCAAGCCATTCTGTGATTCTGTGAATATCAGTGAATGTTACTAACTGTGACTGTGGCTGTCACTCTGAAACGTGGCTGCTGTTCTCAGTCATGCTGCTGCCTCACCGTGTGGACAAGTGCGTTGGAAGGAACCGTATTTCCTTGTGCTTAGAGCTACTCATCTGTAAACAGCTGTAACAATGCTGAAGCTTTGCTTGAGATTGGGAAGTGCTGGAGATTATTTTATTGCTATATAACTCCTGGGCATTGTTGCTAAATCTCATTTGCAGCCAGTAATCAGATAAGAACACTAAATTTCCTTTGTCTTAGTTCTCTTGCCTTGTTCCAGGATTGTGTTTGGAGGTAATAGAGAAAGGGGTAAGGATAAGGTATGTGAACTCGATAGGGATAAGGTAGGTGAGCTCTGCGATTCAGGAGCTGAAGGGTAGCAAAGACATAGCTTTACTTTGATAATTTTTTCTGCAAAACTACGTTGGCAGATTCTCCCTGTAGAACTACAGCATATGCCAGCAAAACTTCTTCTGTTGGCATTGCTACACGAGTTCCTCAGCTGATGTGAACTAGGTTGACAAAAGCAGTGTTTTGTCAGTGGTGCTACAGCTCTCGGGTTCAGTATTTCAGGACCAGGTACCTTACGTTTCTTTTTTCCCTTCCCTTCCTTCCCTGCTGCTCTTCCTCTCTTTGCCTCACGTCTTTCCTCATCGTTTTCCTCACTCAAGAAACAAAAGACAAAGCAAACTCAAATGCTTCCCAAGGCAACAGCACTGGCAGTATGAGCCAACTCACTACAGATCCTTAATTTCAACTGTGTATAGAGGGCACAGAAATCTTTTATCATTTCATGCAGGTTGTCTGACCCATGCTGCTTCCACGCATGATTCTTAAAACTGCTGACCTTTGCTTTCCAAAAGAGAGATCTACCTTACCGAAAGAGAGCAAATGCTTCTTGACCTTCGCAGCCCTTGGATTCTCAGTGTATGTGACTTGGCCAGACAGGTCTGGGAAGAAAGAACTTAACAGCAGATGGATTTATGAGAAGAGCTCAGTGACAGATGGTGCCCGCAGACGTCTACTGGCAAGTCCTCTCTCTGAATGGGTGGGGTGGCCCCTTTTAGTAGCACTGATAATACATTAGAATTTGTGTGTGCGCATCATAAAGATATGCTGGCAGATAAGGGACTGCATTAGCAGCAGAAGAAGAAATTCAGGGTCTTCTAATGTTTAGTTTGAATACTTCAGAGTTCATCTTGTGGTTGAATCCAAAGGCACCAACATCAGGAATCTTTTCAGTCTCCTTTATGCCACTTGATCAGATCGGTAAATTCTTGAATCGCCTTTTTGTGACTCATCTTCAATGTGTGGAATTTACTGCTTCTGATAATAACCGCTACTTCTACATTCAAAATAAGCCCAGTGCCTTCCGGACAGACCTGTACAATTGAAAACTATTGTATAATCTTTAATGTTCATTAGTTACATCATTCGTTTAAAAGATGATTGGGATAGACTTAACTAAACCCCAAAGCATTCTTAGCATTAAGCTTGTGAGCAGACTCAGAGTCCAGTTTGCTCGCAGCTAAGCAGTGTATTAAGTGCGCTGCTGGATGCAACCATTAGCAGAGACTCAGGGTACAGACACAGGATTTGCTGTGGAAAAGCATGTGCGTTCCAAACTGCTATGGAAGCTGCCCTCTGGTACAGAAAGGCTGTCCTAAATCCATCTGGATTCACTGGATGTTATGATCTCTTGCTTTCCTTTCAAATCTTTCCTTATATGTGTACTTTAGGATTCAGTCACTGAGAACTGGTGCTTAGAGAAACCAGATCTTCAATCTGCTTACCCCTGTTAGGAACTTGTCTTCACTCTGCACAGACACAGTCGAATATCTGGTGCACTTCTTGGCCAGAAACCTTGGAGAAAGCATCCATGAAAGAGGTGGTATCAGCACTGAGGGATGGTCGGGTTGATTTGTTGTCTTTCAGTTCATCCATCTCAGCAATTCCTGTGAGCAAGGTTTGCCCTGCAAGTGGAACTGAAGCTGCCCTAACCCTCTCCCAAACCTGAAAGTCTGCTATCTGAAATCTTTTCTTCAGAGTGATTTATACTTCCCTGACTTAGCAGAAGCAGACCCAGTGACATGCTCAGTCCCACACTAAATCCTGGCTTGGCCTAATCGTTCTTTACTGGGTTGCTTTCAGTCTCTCCTCTCTCTACCTTTTGAATTTTTCATGGGCTTTAAAGGATTGTCTTCTGGAGTCAAGGAGGGAAGATGAATTAAAAATGAGGACCAAGTGTAGTTAGGTTAGAATAGGCCAAGTTACTGCTTTGGGTTTTTTGTTTGCATAGAAATTTGGATTGCTCTGAAATACAGCAAAGATTCTTTGGAAGGGGACAGACAGGAGAAAACCCTCTGAATGTAAAGGTCTCCACATCTCAGCGGTGCACAGAGATGATGCCATCTCTGCTTATATGGAAGGTTTAGCTGAATTCCAGAACAAATCAGGGCAGAATGCTGCTCAGGATAAAATTGTCATTCCCAGGCTAAAAAGAAGGTTAGGTGTTAAAAACATGGTTTAGTAGTGGCCTTGGCAGTGCTGGGGTAAAGATTGGACTTGATGATCTTGAAGGTCTTTTCCAACCTGGCTGATTCTGTGATTATGTGTTGGTATTTTGCCTTTGGTCCATTGCACTAGTGACTGTGCATTTAAACACTGTGTGCAGTGATGCTCCTCCTGTTGCAAGATGATTTTTGCCCTAATGTTAGAACAGTCTTAGTAATTGAGTTTTATTGGGAGGGCTGTGTCATTCTAAATCTCATTAAACTTAATGTCTTGTGATCTGCATTCCTTCGTTGGAAGTAAATTCCTTGCTTTGTAAAATCCATATACATGAAGGGATTGAAGATGCATGTGGAGAATCAAACTTACAGAGAAAGCGGTGCGAGACTGTAGAGGAGAAGTGTGCTTTGTATTCCTCAAAAGCAGAGAGGGAACAGTTAACTTGGAGGTAAAAATGATCCTTGGAGGTAAAAAAGTACTAAGTGGTGTGGTTGCAATGTTACTGAAATCTGAATGGTATTGAATTCAAATGTGCTTTGATCTAGCACACCAGTGGAATTAGGAGTTGAGGCTACTGGAGTTGCAGGAACAGTCTGCCTGGTGAGCAGGCAGCTCAGCGCTCTGGAGGGACTGAGGCCAGGGACTCAACAGGCCTGAACTGACTGGTTCTCCTGGTGTCCTGCTACATTACTTGAGAGAGGCATTTGAAGTGCACTCGCATCTCTTGAGGTTTTTGTTACCCAGCTGAAGGTAGGACACGTTCTCTACAGCTCCCAGCCTCTGCCAAAGGAAGGACACGTTCTCTACAGCTCCCAGCCTCTGCCAAAGGAGGGAGTTTTGAGTTGCTCCTGAAGTCACCCGTGGCTCCTTTCACTGCCTCTGCTCTCTTAGGCTTGCTTCCTTATTTAGGCACCTTGTGTCTCTGAAGTTGAGGCTTGTGACCACCCTTCAACTACCGCTTCAGTTTTTGTACTTGGATACTGGGGATAATAATGCTGGACTTGTTTATGAAAAGAACCAAGATTCACGATTTAGAATGTTTCTATATATGAACTAGATATGATTTAATTTCTTTCTGTCATTGCATGCAAAATTCTGCAACAGATGGACCAGTATCATTTGGCAAATAATTCATGTGCCATTTCCCTCATCCATCATTAAACAATTGGGACATTTCTCTGTTGTGTAGTCAGCTCTAAACCCTGTTTGGTTTGATGTTTCTTAGCATACTGATGGGATTGGTCTAGATCCATTGAAATCAATGAGGAGATGACTGCCTGGAGTAGGCTGTGATTTTATGTGCAATGATCTCAAAAGCTAGAAGCCTAGCTATTGAGTTGGGAGATCTAGGTTCATTGCAGTTAGCAGTGTCTTACTTGAGGTGTTTCTCAAGCTGTCCCTCTTCATAAAGCATTGACACCAAGGAAACAGAGTAGTATTATACCACTGATTGTAGGACCCTGTGTTTGAGGGATGTTCCTGCACATAGTAGATGATCTTCAGAGGGGTACAGCATCATGGACTTAGTCTTGAAGTCCGTGTAAACCTCCCATTCCCTTCCCTCTTCTTTGGTAGTTGAGGGCCAACAATTTCTGATGCAGAGAAGTTCCATGACATTCAGTAGTTCTTAATGTCCAAATCACTTCACATCCCCCTCAGCCCAAGGCAGTGATTTTTTTCTCCATACTTGCAGGACAAGTGTTTGGAAAAGCTGAGCTCAGTGGATCCTATGGGCTCATTGAGCAGCAGCAACCCTTCTGCAACTTCTTTAATAGTCCCTTGAATATTTAAACCTGTGAGTTGTTAATGCCCATACTGCAGATGTGTGGAAATGGATATTTCAAAACTGGGCCCGAACTTTAAGGATGGTGATTTGGATAAATGATTTCACTTTTCTTCCACCTTTTAATTAAAACCACTATGGTATAGACCATGTACTTCAACAGATTCCTTGTAATTAGGTGCCATTAGTTCTCAGGGTACTACTCCAGGTTAACTCTCTCCTTTCTAGGATTTCCTCAGCTCTTTGCATTATCACTCACAATTCAAATAGCCAGCTTGCTTTGCTTTGCTTTCTTCCTCTCGCCTTATTGCATCAGTATGCATTGCAAAACCAGTGGCTTGTACATCCTATGCTAAGATAATGAGACCAACTTAATTCCACTACAGCTGCTCCAGGCATGTAAATGAACCTTTCATCTGTCCAGCAAAGTAGCTTGGAGACGTGCTTAGAACACCCGGGCACAGCAGCAGGAGCAGTCAGGGACGTGCAAGAGGTAAGGGTGGCAGAAGAGGCTATGCTGAAAGTGCCCTGAATTAATATTTCCTTCACGAATCAATGTTGTTGTTAGCCACAGCATTAATTATTGCAAGGGCATTTTTTCCTGTTTATCCCCACTGAATGTGATGTAGTGGTTATTGTCCTGTTAGCACTAGAAAGAACACAACATGAACCCCATAATCCTGTGTTCTTAGTTCTTAACATGTTCTTTTCAGGTTCTGCCAGGGGCTACGTCTCCCCCGTTGTGTCCACATTGTGCCACGCAGATTAGAGCAGGCTGGTTTGTCTGAAAGTAGAATAGTGGTAGTAGGGCAGCACATGGGCTCTGCCTCTCAGCAAGGCTAATCTAGACAGTCTTGTGCTGATGTGCCTCTGTGGCTTTGAGTTATGGCAGGAATTAGGTTGTGGCTGATGTGGCTCAAATGTCCCTGCTCTGGGTCAGCTGTGCCCCAGGAAAACAAATGCACCAGGAGTTGCATAGGATGGGAGGAAGATGCTGACCCTCAACTATGTATTGTCTCTTGTAATGTTTTTCTATCTTACCAATGAACAGAGGCTTCCCACAGCTCTAGAAAGTAAATATTTTCATTTGTAGACCGCATTTCCTCTATGTAATAGTGCAATAAGGAATTATCTGTGGTTATAACAACAAAAGACTGAATACTTCTGCGCTGTTGTAGAAAGCTAGACCCATTCAGTACATACCTGGTGTTTCTAGTTCATGCTTACTTCCAGTCCTCTTCAGTGCAGCACTTAGCGTGTATGAATGGCTTCAATGGGGTTTAACCATATGTTAAAGGTAAGCATATTTGAAATGCTTTGCTGAATTGAGGCCTAAATGGAAGCCAAAAGCAGAACATTTTGACAAACACCTGATTCCTCTGGACTCAAGTGGTCCATTATTGCGCGTTTGAAACCTGCAGGAGGCGGATGGCGTGTGTGAAGTAAATACAGCATGGTCTGATGACTGTAACGGATTCCCTTGGCTGTGAGGTGGCTCGGGGTGCCTTGCAGGATGTCACTTGCAACCCAGTTTTTGTGCTGGTGGCAGCAGCAAGGAGATGAATGTAGGTATGTTTGTATCTTCCCAAAGAAAAAGCCCAGTTGGAGTGCGGATATCCCTGTTTAATATAGCTCAGCCAGAAACAAGCAAGGGCTCAATTTGGCAAGTGCTTCTAATCTTTGACAGAGTTGGAATCCAGACACCCATTCTCTTCAGCTCTTTCTCTTGTAGCTATTAGGATGATATAGCTGTTTGATGAGCTCTCCTTGTTATCAGTCCATTAGGAAACAGTGCATTTTAATGGAATAGTTACATGAAGGGATGCCAGGCACAGCCTTGGAGTTTTGGGGGATTGATCTGAGACTGAATTGGAAAGTTCAAAAGAGATTCTTAACCACTGCTGCTATTAAATAAAAGAGCTGAAGCAAATTTTGCCAAAGCAGTTGTGGTACAGATTAGAGATAATGTAGAGCACATCATGGAGGATGTTCCAAGTCTCCAAAGCTCCAAACGGGAAGGATTTTGGTCTCATCCATTGGGTTCTTCCTCAGTTGAACTTCCCTTTGTTCCTGGATCCTCAGTAATCCAAGATGCAGCCTGTCTTGCTGAGTGTTCAGACAACAGTTTATTTTGAGGACTGGCTTATTTTCTTTACTGCTTTGCCTGCTATGTAAGCACTGAATGCTCAACTCCAGCCCTCGAGAGGAGGAAAAAGTGTGCCCATGGAACAGTTTCTGCTCACTGTACAGGACAGACCAAAGCTCTTGCTGATCTGTTTAATTCTGCTGCCCAGATGACAAATAGAAAGGCAAGTTTCTATATTTGATTGCATTAAAAACCTGTAAAACCCACACAGTTGTGATGGGCACTTCCAACTTCTCAGGTAAATAAATGTGTTAATAGAAGATATTTCCTTATGCATTGCAGGTTTGGGGGCATCTGTAATCTGTGTTTAAACAATAGACTAAAGCAGCCTTTTCAGAAGTATTTCACCTTGGTAAAGAGAAATGCTTATAAATGTGAGAAAATGCTATTTAATTATTAGATTTTGTTCACTGGGCAAGAGCTTTCCTCAACTCTGGTGTCATTGTGTGTTTAGCTCCCTGAGGAACATGCACTCGGTAAGGAAGTGCTGCTGAGAAAGAGTTGGGTTGAACATTTCTCAGCATGACACTGTTTGCTTTGCTTAAATTCAAGGACTTTCTCGATAAGCTGTTAACAGACTCCAGGCAAGAGCACAGGTGTCTTTGTGCCACTTTCTTTTGAGTAGGGAACATCTCTTGAGGTTCTCTGGCCACAGTCTGTGGTTTACACTCATCGGCTCCAGCGCAGCAGAAGTCATAACTAACCAGCAGCAAGAGAGAAACCTTGTCCCAGTAGGAGGATAGGTGAGAGCAGACAAGGGAGGGAACTTGTCAAAATGTAGCCAGAAATAGAAACCAAATTTCCAGGTTTATCATACACCGTCTTCCGGATGATGGGTTTTTAATGTGCTTTTCTGTACCTTATTTCCCGGTTATTCCCCCCCCACACTAAATTGGTGTAGGTCAGCATTTTTAGGGTATACATAGTCACAACTGAATGGTGACCCAAATAGCTACAGATCACATCATTCCCTTCGGTGTTTTTTTGGTTTTTGTTCCCTCAAGGCACTCGTTGCTGAGCATAATCCTGAATCACTCTTATGCTGGGAGAACTTAACCCCCCAGCGATGGGCTTCTAGAACCTGACAGCCAGCAGCAAGGCTGGGAACTAGCATTGGAAGTGATGTCAGAGGTGTCTGGTAGATGATGATACAAGAGCATTCCAACCAGATCAAAGTGCCTCCTTGGACAGAGATGGGAAGAAGCCAGCTACAGAGACAACCCCCACCCACAGCTGTGTCCTTTGAGTAGACAGATCAGAAGGAGTTTCGCCAGCCGTCACATGATGCAGCAAGCTCCCCATCACTGAATGGCTTCCTTGGAATGGTCTTAATATTGCTGCTTTGTGCTTCAGGTTTTTGCCCTGCCTGATAAGAGCACCGGGAGCATAGGCACTGCAAGAAGGAGGTGAGACAGCCTCAGAGAAGCAGTGGCTGCCCCATCCCTGGCAGCGTTCAAGGCCAGGTTGGACACAGGAGCAGGCTGCTGTAGTGGAAGGTGTCCCTGGCCCTGGCTGCGGTTGGAGCTGGATGAGCTTCAAGGTCCTTTCCAGCCCAAACCAGTCTGGGATTCTATATTGTGGAGGAGTTCTGTAGAAAAATTAGAAACTATATGAATTGATTTAGATTATGAATCAGTGCCTGAAAACTGGTGCTTCCTGACAATGCATATATTTTACAACCGTCTGACAAATTTCTTACGTGTTCAAATGCTCTTGGGTGCTTGGGGCAGACTAAAGGACCTCAGTGAAGATAACCCCTCACAACTTGCCCGTGTCTTATAAGGCAGAGACTAGGATTAAAAGACAGATAAAGAATGAATAATTGGCCTCTTGAGTATAATGGTTCTTTCTGTTTGTAAAGGACATTTGCTTGTGTTAAAATCAACCTTTTTCCTTAGCAAAAATTAGACATTTCTATGGCACTAAAGAATAGGTAATTGACAAAGTTATTTGTGTCAAATAACTTATTAATCTGAAAGGATGAAGACACTGCTCAGAGGTCAGGTATGACCCAGTAATGGGACCATCAAGCATCGCCATAAATAATTAAACCAAGGCACATTTTCTCCATCCTCAAGCACCTTGAAGTTCCTTCATTATCTGTGTGATTTGTATTAGGGGTGGATTGCTAACACAGAAGCCTCAGAGATCAGAGAACAGCTGTAACTAGAAGGGGTCTCTAAGAGATTGGCCAGGCCAAGTCCCCTGCTCAGAGCAGGGTCAGCAGTAGAGTATGTTGCCCCGAACTGTGTTGTCCTGAGGAAACGTTTCAGTGTTTCATCACCCTCACAATGACAACCTCCTTCTTATGTTTAAATGCCATTTTCCATGTTTCAGTTTGTGCCCATTGCCTACTGTGCTGTCTGTGGGCAGCATGAGAGTCTGGCTCTGTCATCTTCACTCCTTCCCATCAGGTACATAGACATGTAGATGATGTTCTGCTGAGCCTTCTCTTCCTGAGGCTGCACATTCCCAGCTCTCCACTTCTCCTGGCTGATGTGCTTAGGTTTTCTTGTCGCATTCCTAGTTTCAATCAGAGATCATGGTACATAACTGGAACTTGACCATTGGTCATAGCTCTTAGGAAGAAAATCAGTGAGCTCTACAGGGCAGAACAGGAATTGTGGACCATGTGTATCTAGTTATGAAGAACATTTGGTATATATGGGGAGGGGAATGATTTGTGCTTCGTAGATCACTGATGAGAAGCAGTTGATTCAGTACCTCATGATTCAGTGCCTCATGTTAGCCAAGATGAGAGTCGTGTTTACCTGAAAGGCAGAATTAATCTGAAGTTAATTGAGTAATTTTGTATTTAATCTGTTATAACAGAGAATTCAATTGACTTCCTGAACTAATCAATTTCTCTCTCTCTCATAGTATTTTTCAGAAGGGATTTGGTCTTTGTTGCTGAGTTTTATGTACTGTCCAAATCTGCTCGTGTTTCATCTGCAGCAGATACTTTCGGCTGCTCCGTTGAGAGGTGGGGACATTTCTGAAGCAGTTCCTGAGGGGTTTTGTCAGTTTATCGCTTATCACTGTTGGGATGTTGTAAAAGTCCAGCAAATATCTTTTCACCCCCATTTAATGTGTCTGGTTCTTAAACAGTTGCAATTGATTTTATTTGCTCTTGCAAACACAAATGATCCTGTAATCATCGCAGCCTTCCAGCCATGCTCACATTGACTTGTTGGTGTGTTAAAGTGAGAAAATGCAGACATTGCCGTGAAAGTAACAAAGGTTGGAGGCAAATAAAAGGTGGGGGTTTTCCTGGTTGGCAGGATGTGCATCTACTTCAATTAATTTTCACCCTCACAGCTTATTTAATACACTGGGGGGGGAGCGAGGTACATTGCAGAATGAAATAAATGACCTTTACTTTTGCTTTTGCTGGTGGTTGCTGCTAAATGGCTATTTCAGGGTTCATCAGTGACAGCGCCTTCAACTGTGATTGCTCAATTTTACCCCAAACAAGTATGTGCAGCAGAATGCTAAAGGGAACAGTACTTTCCAGTTCAGTCCATTTCTTTACAAGCCAGACTTTGTGGGTTACTGCAGTCTACAGACCACATGTAGATAATAGGGTTGAGCATTGCTGGTGCTTGGCTCCCTTTTCTAGCAAATGTATTGTATTTTTAAAATGGCTTTATCCCCATTTTTATGCACTTTTTCGAATTCTCTATGGTTTGGATTTCTACTATTTAGCAACAGTTACTTTTGACAACTTGCACTCCTTTACTCTTGTAGTCTACAGTGGGTAGCTCTGCATGCCCATTTAATATACATTTCTTGAGAGAGTCAAATTAAATACATTAGCCTGAAACCAAATTGTCTTATCTGTAACTAGTTATCATGCAGGAAATACAAGGCCTGATGCTGAAGGGGGGTGAACCCTGCTGTGTTATCATAGGTAATGATAGAACCCCCAGTAAGCCAACAGGAGAGGGATCCAGGCTCTGCCCTCCAGGAAGAGGCCCTTTGCATGTCCCTTCCAACCCAAACTGTTGTATGATTTTATAATTCTAAGAGTGCTTCAGCGTTCTGTCCCAGAGGATTTGGGTGAAGATTTGGTTGCATTGCTGTGGGGGCAATGCTTATGGGGGCACAACTACAGCATTGAAACTCCAGATGAGGGATAAACAGCGGGAGCAGATGAGCTTCTTCATGCCACTGCCCTTAGCAGTGGGAGTGGGAAATGCTGCAGAGCCTGTGCTGGAACAGGTGGAGTTCTAAACAGAGTTTTTACTGCTCTTTTAATGACATGGGGCTGAGGGTTTGTTGTGAGCTGCTCTGGATTTATCCCTAGATAACTCATTTGGCCTGAGTCGTCTGCAAGTGTATTTCATATGTGACAGCAGCATTCAGAAAGCGGTGGTTCTGTAAATCAGCTTTAGGTTTTATTGTAATTTCTGCTGTGAAAATGGGGGGATTCACAACTAAGGCCCACGTTTTACTGTAGCATTCTGAATTATCTTCATGTTGAAAAGACCTATATTAAGTATCTCTCCTATATGATGTGTTCAGTTGTTTATTTCAAGAGTAATCCACAATTGCAGAAGAGGCTTCTTTGGTAACTACTCTGAGGAAGTAAGGCTTGATTTGGTGAGGTGCTGAGGGCCCTTGATGTCAATCGGTTTTCAGGATGTTGGGCTCTGGACACAGCTTTAACCTCACTGATAACAGCTCTAATAATGATAAGTGCCAAGGCAAAATCCTCCTCTTGGTGCACTTGTTATTTCATTCACATCTCGTGCTTCCTGTGGGAAATTTCTCAGCTTTTTTCAATGTTCCTGTTCAATGTGTTCAACCAAATTAGGTTTTTCATCAGGAAATCTGAGAGAAGCTTTGTCTCTTTGGACTTGCATGTCATAAGAGGTCTTTAGGTGAAGCTTGTTTGTGTTTTATTAGCTTAGGGTAGGGCAGTCCTTTTGGATGAATGTTGAAGCTAGGAATTACCACCTCTGTAGTATAATGCTTCAGAATGGTTCCAGATAGCATTCTCCCAATGATTAACACAAAAGGTCCAGTTGTTTCTGATGCTGGATGCCTGTTAGCTTGGATCAGTGAGGAAACCTGCCGTCAGTGGGTACGGGGAGAGCAGGAAGCTTTCATACCACAAACCCTTCAGCTGTCATTCCACTGTGCTCTACATGAAGAAGAGAAGTTAATGAGGCAGGAAAAAGGACCAGCAGCAGCAGCTGGAGCCCAGTGGCTTCCTCTAACACTTGCAGGAAGGGAGCAGCCACAGGCTGCCATTCTCAGCCTTTCCTGTGGAAATCAAGAAATAAAAAGGAAATTACCTTTGCATAGATTTTGGATGCTTAAAAGAGACAGATTTCATACTGCGGCTGGTGCCTGGGAGTGCAACTGGGGGACATGTGAAGAGAATCCTTTGTCAGCTTACTGTTGGACTCCATGATCTTCAGGGTCTTCCCCACCCTAAATGATTCTTTGCTTGGCGTCCATACACCCATGCTAAGACTTGAAGAGGGTCAGGCTGGTAGGAATAGGTCTTTCTTTTGCAAATCACCCTTAGTAGCTTGCCTTTCTCTCTTGTCTTTTAAGCACAGTTCCACAAACTACCCAGTGTGAATGTACTATGCTGATTCTTCCATAGAGTTTCAATATATAGTTAGACTTTCCTACTCCTTTTCATCTTAGTGAGAAAACAGCCTGGTGGTAATGTCTGTGGAGTTCATAGTCAATCCACGTACTTATAGTAGGTGTCTACCTTCTTGATCATCTGAGTCATGTATCTGCTAAGGACACTTCTGTGAACAGGGTTTGGGGAGCATCAGTAGTAGGGTGGAAAGGGGAAAGAAATTCAGAAAGCCTTTCTCAATTGCTGAGCAAATGAAAACCATAGCAAGGATTAATGCTTCTGGGATTCCAGTCTGTGTATGTCAGATGGAATAAACACTGATTAACACTTTTTTACTGTTGGGGTACTTCCTGTTTTGAGTAGAGATCCATACAGATCCAATTAAATGTCAAAATCAGTTGGAATCTTTCACTTAAACGAGAATTAACTGTTGTCAGTATCTAAAGAGTTCATTTGTTGATCGTTTACCCATCTGATCATTCAGAGTTCTGGAAGAGTGCTGAGCATTTTCCTTTTCCATTTCAGGTTCCAGCTGTGGGTATTTCCCATCTGAAATCCTGTCCTTCCATCTGACAGTATCACATGAGGAACTTCAGTCCTGATTTATGGAATTGTTTACTTGCTGATCATGCTGACTGGTGCCTGATAGAATCACAGACTAAGGTATGTGTCTAATTCACCCTAAAAGCTCCAAGTGCTTACCAGTGACTTTTATAGAGTCACTGATGCTGGAAGGGACTTGAGGACATCCTGTAGCCCAGCTCCTCTTGTTCAAAGCAGTTCAACCTGGCCCATGTCCAGTCAGGTTTGGATATTTCCAAGGGTAGAGATTCCACAACCTCTGTGAGCAACGTGTTCTATTTTGTGACCATCCCATGGTGGAAACATCTCTCCTTCCATCTAGTTGCTGTTTCCTGTGCTGTCTTGTGTTTTGTTACCTCTTGTCCTGTCGCTGTGCACCTCCCTTTTATGTGACTCATGGTTAGTATGGCTTTTAAGCCACACATTTAATGTAGTCCTGGGTTGGAGAACTTGGCCATCTGTGGCAGGGTTTTTCTGTTTGGTCACAACTGGAGAGCTCAGTTGGACTACAGGAAGGGTGGTCATGGATAAGCCATGGCTGGAATGTGAAAAGATGCTAGTTCAGTTCAGAGTCTGGTACAGACATTTTGGCAGTGGTCATGAATCGCTGACATGTAAACACTTAGCACACATGAAGAGTTGAAGATAAGAACTTGGATGTATACAGTTCCATCAATAATTTGCAGGACTTTAGAGCCTCAGTGTCAGAAGTTGTACCTCTGACATGTATTAATGAAGTTGCTCCAGCCATTGCACTCCCACTGCTGATTTATTCATAGTTTACTAGCAGTGGGGTGAGAGGGGGAAAGGAAAACCCAAGGTCTGAGTTCAGTAGCCCTTGAAACAAAGGTGCTCACCAGCTTTAGTTGAAGTGTTTGATTTCTGAGTCGTGTATCTGTTTCTGCCTTGGTGAATGAGACTTGATTAGAAAGCAGCAAGTGAATACAGTCCAGATAAATTGACTCCAAGTAGGCCTTATCTCCAGATCATTCCACTGAAGCTGAATGTTAACAAAAGGCAGGCAGTCGTGTTCAGGACGATCGGGGGAAACATGTGCTCATTTCCCTAAAAACCCACTCTGAGTCTGCAGTGTTTAATCCTGTGAATTGAACTGTTCCTGTTGGCGGGTCCCTGATCTCTCTTCTGAAGACCGTTATCCCGACAAAAACACTCACCATGAATTAAAATGTATTAACGAGGTGGAGATATGCCAAAATACTGACCTGTTGCTCTAGCTGCTGTGTCAGCAGAGCAGCAAGACATGGTCAGTTCTTGTGTGCCTTTGTTAACCAGTGTATTCCCGAAATTACCAGATGGGAAACAGGCAAAGGACATGACTTTTTAATCCTTGTCCTCTTGCAGAGGATGGCTCTGGCATCAAAGAAGCAGGGTGTCATCTTTGCAGGATTGTGACAGCCTTTCATAGCAGAAAAACCCAGAAGCTTTAGGAGCCTTTGTGGCTCAGAAACTTCAGAAGCAGCTTTTGGATTGATTTGGCTCATGCTGTCACTCAAGTACGAAAGCTGGGATCTGGCTTCCCTTTTGTTCTGGACTTGACACTCATTTGCAGCTACATTTTAAACCACAGTGTATACACCTTCAAATCACAAAACTGTGCCCCCCTAATTACTGTTTTGCCTGTGAATTGCACTGAAGGCAGTCCTGTGCTGAAAGGCTTGCCAATTACACAGATGTCTGCAGAACTGTGCAAAGTAGGTGTTAAGCAGAATGTGATGTGCAAGCTACTTGATGAAATACAGACCCCCATTTACAGGCAGAAAGGCTCCTGCTTATCTGGGGATGGACATAACCAGCACCTGTCAAATGTGGACACATCTGTTTCATTCAAAATGTGACAGATTGGCTTGCAGAATTTAGACTCATTTTTAGCATGTGGAATGTGCAAGCTTGTTCAGAATGCAGGCATTTGAAGATCTTTACCTGAAAGCTGAACAAGCTGTTTGGAGGTGTCAGTACCTTCCATTGGAAATAATGCTAAGTGGCTGGAAAGAGTGAGTGATGGGGGTGCAACTGAAGCCAAAGAGGGCAAAGCATGGCAGGAAAAGAACAAGGGGCTTGGAGCAACCTGATCTGTTGGGAGGTGACATGGCTGGGACTACCCCCAATAGACCAAGTTGCTCCAAGCTCCTTCCATCCTGGTCTTGAACACTGTCAGGGATCAGTGATGGGCACCTCTTCATGCTGAATCTCAGAGCTGGGAAGAACTTTGCTTAAAGATGCAGTTCCTAATAACATGAGCATGACTTCATACCCCTAACGGTCTGTAGTCAGTCCTATGTTGAATGATTATCCAGCTGGAATGTTCTCTTTTCGTTATTTTAATTAAATAGCTCTGTGCTTCACTTGGGGATCACAGATGGGCATCTACTTCAGAGGATCAGCAGCAGCATTTCGTTTCCCACTTTGCCCAGCGTACCACACACACAGCATACATGGAGGGTGGTTGAACTGTTGTGGTTGCAACCATCTTCTTGTTTCAGGCTCCCAAATGTTGACAGCAGTAAACTTTGTAAGTGTCTTTTGGCTCTATCCCGCTACCAGCAAATTCTGATACATGATCCTGCAAACTATTTGTTAGACTTGTAAACTAAGGGTTTGGCATTGGATAGAAGGGCAGGGCTTGCATTTGAGGAGGAGCTGTGTTCTTGTTAATCTTAGGATATGCAATGTCTGTATTGTTGGGCTGCCTGCTTATTTTTAGATTGAGTTGTCTAAGGCTGTATTAGAGACTTTAAAAGCAATGAAGCTGAGATTAGATATTTCTTACTAAGCAGATAATGTATAAACAAAAGTTACTACATGTCTGAGAAAGAATTAAGTGAAACCTTAATTCCACAAACAAGAAATGAATCCTGGTGAGAATGATAGTTTGAAAAGAGATGGAGAGCATCTAAACCCACTGTTTGGGCTGGTGTAGTGTCCAGCTTGTCCTGGAGTGTTATCTGCTGTCTTGGGTGAGATGCACTGACTGAAGCTGGGACTCACCACAGCCAAGACAGCCTAAATTAATGCTTTGAGTTAATTCAACCTTTGTAGATGCACTAAAGAGCAAGAGCTCTCCTAGATGCTGTATGAGGGCTGTGTCTCTGGTTGTACAGTGGGAGCAAAGGCTTGTGTGTGACTGTTGTGACTGATGTAAGATTGACGTTGGTCGGGGGGAGACACTGATGTTGGGCTCATGCTGGATGCAGACTCTTCCTAAGAGCTCTGACTCTTATCACTTGGATTGTTATGCACAGCAGCAGCAATGGGGTGGCTCCTCCATCCTTTGTGGATTTCAGATAAAGGCCACTCATCTTTATGGAATAGATGTCATTGCAGAAATTATGGGTCTGCTGTGGAAATATTTCAGGGAAGATTCTTGTTTTACATCCTGCCTGGATGACTGCAATTGTTCTTTTTGTGCCTGAAACCGCTAAATCTAGCCAGGGAGACTAAATGATTTTGTAAAGCCTTGAAAATACAACTGGAATACAATCTAATGGCTGAGTAGATCAAAGGGAAATATAAAGTGCTATTTGCTGCCTGAGTCCTGAGCTTTGTAAGCCTGGATCTGGCAATACCTTGGGTAGGCCCAAGCACCTGTTAAGTTTGCTTATTTTCCTCTTGTCTTTCTCACTAAGGAGCATTTTGAGCAGACTGTGCAGGGCAGTGCAAAGCTGTGAGGTCTCCATGGGCAGGAAACCGGTCAAAGAGCATCAGCTCATTTCCTTCCAGTAGTTCTACTGCTGATGCTACTAGAAGTTATTCAGGGCTGTAAATCTCCAGCATCCCACCAGCTGGTACTAGAGGAATATGTGGATATGTCCTTCTCTTCCTTACAAGCAGGCTGTGAGGGCTCTTGGTGCATTCCACAGTGTCAGCATGCCATGTAACTGTTTCTGTTGATCAACATCTTAATGAGACATGTGCAGTTCCACTGTCGTGGAAGAGAAACTATAGATCCCATGACACACAGCTTACCAGTATGGATAATGTACCCAAGGAACTCTTGGTCAGGTGGTGGGAAAATTTGCCCGTTGCATGAGGACCAGGTGAGCACTCACAACATTGCAGGTGTCTCATGCAGGGATCTTCTGCCTTCTGCTGCATGAAAGAAATGGAACAAAACTACAAATGGGCCTTTTCATCCTCCTTTTGTCTATGAGTTTTTTCCCTTTTAAAGTCACTGATTAAAACTCTCCCATTTCTTGGCAAATATTCAGGTGGTTTTGGTTTTCATTTTAGTAGAAAACATACAAAAGGGGGACAGCAAATGCACGTTCACGCTGTTGAGTGAAAGCTCACTTGGGTTCAGGGCTGAAGTTTTTCAGTTGGGAATTTCTGACATTTTCCCATACAATATCACAGGGGCTTTATGAAAACAAAATTATTTAAAGCTTTGAGTAGGAACGTGGAGATTTTGAGTCTCAGTGAGTATGTGGCAGGAGGACAGCTCATGACAATGCTGCTTCAGCTCGCAAAGGATCAAAGGAGCCGGAAAAAGACTTCCCCTGGAAATGGGAGCAGTTTCTTTTGACATCACTCTCGGATCTGGCAGAATTTCAAATGGACTCTTCCTGAGGATCGTCAGTGCCAGGTGTAATAACTGCATACTTTAGCTTTTACCTTTCTTAGGAAATTACAGCATGAATAAATATGAACGTGGCTAAAGTGGGACTGACTGGAATGCAGAGGAAGTTAGTCAAGGGATGGAAAAAAGCACTTTCAACATCATTTATGATAATGAAATGCTGCATCTTGTTAAGAGAGGTGTGCGTATCGCAGGCCAGTTCAGAGTAAGGATAGTGATTAATTATGGTATTTTTCTCACATAGATCAATCTCTGATCTCTAGATAATGACAGAGTCTCATTAGGGGACAAAGAAACCCATTTTATTTTAATCAGAAGCTTTAAGCTGTTGTAGTTGGATGCAGATTCAGGAGATGAAAAGTTGGCTTCTGTGGCTTGTTTTGTGGATTTTATTGTTTCATTAATGGAGCTGAACTACTTGGCCCATTCTGTGTCCCAGTCTTTTTACTCCAGTGGAGATCCCTGATCAAGACCAGGTACTTAGGCTGGGCAGGGCTGACCACAGCTGGCATGGATTACCGGAGCAGGCAACTGTCGATTGATCTAAGCCAGGAACAAGGTTGGGCAGAGATGAGATTGAGAGCAGCCCAAGGAGAAGGACTTGGGGGTGTTGGTCGATGAGAAAATGAACATGAGGGGGCTGCAGTGCGCTCGCAGCCCGGAAAGCCAACCGTATCCTGGGCTGCATCAAAGGAGCGTGCCCAGCAGGTCGAGGGAGGTGATCCTGCCCCTCTGCTCTGCTCTGTGAGACCTTACTTGGAGCACTGTGTGCAGTTCTGGGGTCCTCAACACCAAAAGGACATGGAACTGTTGGAACAAGTCCAGAGGAGGCCATGAGGATGATCAGGGGATGGAGCACCTCCGTATGGAGATAGGATGAGAAAGTTGGGGCTGTTCAGCCTGGAGAAGAGAAGGCTGCGTGGAGACCTCATAGCAGCCTTCCAGTATCTGAAGGGGGCTGTAGGGGTGCTGGGTAGGGGATCTTCCAAAAGAGCCCAAAATCTGACCTTGAGATTCACAAAAGTTTCATTTTTGTTCTAGAGTAGAATGAGAAGTAGCAGTACCCTGAAACCTCCGGGATATGGGCTGTAACATGCTGAGCAGGGTGCTCTCGGGTCAGAATGGGGAGTACTAAAATAACAAAGTCATAATGGTTCGCACCTGACAGATGTCCTAAAAACCACTGCCACTATTTTGGCATCTGAACTCGAGGTTTGGGTGGGGAATTTGTTCTGGCATATCTGCTGTCTGTGTGCACAGGAACAGGAGGGAGCAGCTGGACAGACAGCACAGATAGATGGGCTCTAGGAAGGCAGGTTATGAATGCTCAGGAACAAGGTGGTGCTGCCCTTGGAGAAGCCCAGATTGGTCCCTGTGTGTCTCTGTGGGGGTTTGGTGAGGCACTAACCAGAAGCAGCTCAGAGGAGCTCTGTGTGGTACCACGCTTGCTCCAGATCCCCTTGACTTCTTCCCATTGAACTAGGTAAGCATAAATTCAAGCCCTAGTGATCCAGCCAAATAACAGGGGCTGAGAGGGTGTCAGTGTCGTTCCCTAGATCACAGCACTCAGGCTGTGGGTGAAGTCTGCTGAGGTCCAGATCAGCATCATGGCTGCAAGAAATCACTGTTTCTGAATGGGGGAGAGCCAGGGCAGAGGAGGGGCTTAGAGAAAAAAGGTGTCACTAATTCTGCAGCTTCAGTTCTGGATTGTTTATCAGACTCAAACACTTAGACTAGAAGAGGAAAACTGCTGTTTTCAGTATGTTTGCGCTGGATTTGATGGGTGCAGTTCAGTGCCTTTGGTGCGATCAGTTTGTATGCTTCAACCCTGTAACACACTTTTAATCCATCTCCTGCTCTCTCCCTGTGCATACAGGAAAAGCAAAACAGTTCAGAATTAGCCCAAGAAAAACATACCGGTCAGGTGGGTTAGAAAAAGAGCAGGTTGCCGAATAGCCAGGGAACAGGAGTTTTGTTCAGTGTTTTCCACTCTCTGCCAGAAAATCCTTAATATATTACCACATCATAACCTAGGGAACGCAGAGGGATACAGCAGGGGATAATGATGGGCAAGGCAATGCTGTGTCTTTAATTTTCTCTTCCAAAGGAAGAAAGTCTGCATAGCAATGACAGGATCACTTGTTCATGCCTTTAATGTGCGATCTGTTTTCTCCAGTGGAGGGCACTCAGTGTATCACAAACTAGAACATTAGCACCAACAAGCTCCAAAGCATCATCACTCTCTGGAAAGCCTTCTGAATTAGACAAGAGCTGCCTCTCAGCACAGCTACAAAACACTTTAAACCTGAGCAGCTAAATGGATAAACCTCTCCTGCGTAGCTTCTAAACTGGGGTCTTACCCAGCACGGGAGGCCTGCCTTGCTCGGGAGCTGGGGAGCCGGAGGATGGAATGCCGTGCCTCGGAATGGCTAAAAGCAGCAGAATGACAAATGCTAGGTACCGGGGAAGAGCTTTTCATTTCTCCCAGGGAAGTTGGTTTACCTTCATCGCCTGGTATAGCTTTGCCTTGCAGATTGCCACTTAATGCTGATGGTTCTCTGATGACTTACACAATGGCTCTCAGAGCTTAGAGTCCCTCCCTACCCCCCCCACACTCCCCCC
>JAOEHX010045666.1:4217-29044 GCA_025448015.1 Bolborhynchus lineola
TCCATTCATTTTCTTACATAGAAACAGCAAGCCCGTGATGATTTCAAGCTACAAACTTGGCAAGAGTAGGCTTGATTTTGCGGCAGTGTTAGAGCTGCTACAAACTAGCAGAGATTTTCCATGCCACGTCAATTTACAGCCAGCCCCCTATCAGGGCTCCCTTGCAGAGGACACCAATAGTGCTTTGTTTGTCCTTTTAGACTGGCTGAGGGGGGGCAGGAGGGGGTAGAAGAACTGAAAAAGAAAGTTAGAAGCTTGTTGGTAACTACTTACCTCCAGAAGTTCTCAGCTGCAGTCAGGGGGAAATAAAGCAAGTTAGAATGAAAGAATGAGAAAAGAGCCTCAACATGGTTGGAGACGAAAATCATTTCCAGAAAGGAAGTCAGCTTCAAGAGGAAATTGCTTCTGGCATCTCAAAGGGTAGAAAAGTAAATGAAAAGCAGTTTAGTCCTTATTTTAGATTTCAAAGTTTGGTTCCTATTTCCTTTCCACAGGAACTTTCCTCCAGAGCAAAAAAGAAAAAAACAAAACCATGAGCATAGCGTAATGTATTGCAATAATATAAAGGTAGTACTTTCTTGTTAAGAAAATCAATCAGAACCTACATTGCTAAAACCAACTTAAGTGATTGGTTTTGATAAACACTGAAAAATGACACTGCAATATTCCTCATTTCAAACCACAACTTCTTCAATGTTATTATATGAATATAGTTACAAAATTTTGTTCCCCTTTTTTCATGGCATTGAACAACTGAAATCCTCTTCTCTTCTGCCAGGCTGACCTCAGCTGGTACAGCCAGAGACTTCCAACACTGTTTCCTAAGTGTTTTGCTTTAAAACCTTGAAATTTAGGATGATTTTAAGTGCTCTCATACTGCAAGTGACTTGTAACTGCATTACACCTGATGCAGACCATGATAATACATGGGGAAAGAAGGAACAGTGCCTGACTTTCTAAGGCCTTCTACTGCTGGAACAGGCAGTTAGAAAATGCACCCTTTTATTTTTAGACCAGATCTACAGACATTAGAAGTCAGAGATTTATAACACCATTTTGAATGAAAGGAACTGCACATATAACTTTTACAAGCTTTTTACTTTTTTCACTGAAAAATACTGATCTTTTAACTCAATCACTGCAAGTGAGGCATTAACTATTTGTGGTTTGCTTCCCGTTATACTGCAAGCAGAGTGATCTTTTACTTGAGCAGCTTACCCATAAGGGCAAGTCTGCAGGCTATACCCCCTTTGAAATCCGTGTTATAAAGTTATTTATGTTCGGAAGAAATTTAAGATCACTTAGTGCAGAGCCCAGGACTGAAGCCGTAATTACTGCCTTCAGTTCTTGAAAGAAGCTTCCAAGTTCTGAAACCCAAGAAGAAACCCCTCAGTGTTGTCTTCATGATTAAAACCAAGGAAAACGTCCCAAATAACCAAAATTCTTCAGCTTCCTGCATGTCTGCTTGCATAGAAATTGCTCCCACTTTTTTTCAGTAAAGGTCATCCCTGAATTGTTGCGATAGCAGACATACATGTAAATTGTCCAACCTTTAGAGCCCTACTGCTCCACTCCATGCAGTCAGTCAGATCCACTGTAACCACTTGTATAGAGCCATGGCACAACTTGAGATAGCTGTAAGTAAAAACTTTTGCAGCACTAGCCCAGTTGCCAGGTGGTTTCCCTTTTGCATTTCTTAATTTAACTGAAGATAGCTACATTTTTAATGAGGCCAGAATACTGTGTTTTGAACTCTTTGTGATAAGGTTTAAACCACATTTCAACCCTCTCCCCAAGATAGGATTTTTCATAGCATAAAATGAGCTCTTCAGGCACCTATCAGAAACACCATTATGAATAGAAACAATGGTCCTTCATTTGGGTAACCCTACATTAGTTAAGTAGATAAAAGCTTCCAAGTGGAAGTCAGTCAATAGCTACCGCTGCAGATGCGACTCAAAAGCCATTAGACTGAACCAATGAAACCAAAAATCCCATGCACCCGAATGCAAAAAACCAACCCAGCCCAAAACCAAGAACTAGCAGCATCCCTCACAGGAGTTCAAAACTGCATTAAGGCAAACAAATGACTCCGGACAGGAACAGGATCCTAAGGCTTCTGGATTCCGGAGCTGATTAAGTGACCCAAAATGCAAAGGCTCTGAGAACTGGTATCAGAGAAGAACAGATCCCTAAAATTACCTTGTGATTCACCAAGGTGTGGTAATCACAGCAACCCCCACTGAAAGAGCATATGATTCATTGAAAATCAAAATGTGAAACAGTATTTGGACCAAACATGTTTCCCACTCGGGGTGATAACCAACCATGTTTGCAGCTTAGAAAAGCACATCTAAGCACCACTTAAA
This sequence comes from Bolborhynchus lineola, assembly GCA_025448015.1. NCBI lineage: Eukaryota > Metazoa > Chordata > Aves > Psittaciformes > Psittacidae > Bolborhynchus > Bolborhynchus lineola. The sequence continues at coordinate 6,587 of JAOEHX010045666.1, forward strand.
AAGTAAATTCAAAATGTCACTGTTATCATTGGCTGTAGACCAGTTACCACTGACAATATTTTTAAACAGAAGATAGACACAGTAAGACACAAGGGGAGAAATCACAAACCCAAGTTAAATTACTCAGATTTCTTCAGAAACTGTGGCTATGTGAACAGCCACAGGACCCCAAACCAATGCATTAACAACCCTCCACACCCAAAATATTAATCATCTCAAATTGCAATACTTTTGACCTTCTTAAGTTCTTTTTAAGCTTACTTCCTTTGTTTTATGACTCAAGGCAAACGTAAAGTTTTTTGCTTGGGACAGGATAACAACACAAAAAGTCCCATCAAAAAAATTCTGCAATTCAATTGTCAAATATTTTTCACATCCCCATCCTCCAGAACTATTGCTTCAACAAAACAGTGACATTTGGTTCTTCTCTGTGTAGAGTGATTTGATTAAAGCTGTTTCTCCCATAATTTAAAGATGTCACGAAAGCAGTGGTGTTTCATTCTGAATGCTACTTGGTAGCCTTTAAAGGCTTTTTTTTTCTTTCTTTAAAGGAATAATTTTGTGGCTGTACCAGGACCAGTCTTGTTAAACATGCTGACTTGAGCTGAAAAGGCTGACTTTACTGCAATAGTATTTAATTTAATGCTCTAAAAATAATTAACAGAGATGACAACAGTTTGTTTCGATGCCTGCATAAGCACAGTTTAATGACAGAAGTTCAATGCTGGTTTTCCATATTTTTCTAAACCCATACTCAGTAATACTATAACTAAACAAAAGTTACAATCCAAACAGTAAACACTGACCAATTAAAACTTTCAGTTACCAACCTAGAACTTTAGTAGAAGTTATATTTCAGAAACTTGCTTATTATTGCTGTATTACAAGTAGTGTCAACATAAAGAGCTTTAGATTTAAGATTTCTAACAGTTCTCTTACATGAGATCTACAGATTTATTATTTTACATATCCACAGTATCTCACTTACCAAAGCTGCAGTACCTAGATCATCTGCATCTGTCACACAGGGTCAAATAACCCAGTCATACGATCACTAAAAATCATACATTGAGAATGAAATTGGATGTTCTAGTTTATCCGATTAAAACCAACTGGAAGTATTATGGACAGCATTCAGTTTGCCTTTAGTGTACACACTTTATGTAGACTGCAGCTCCACTGACAGAGGTACAATATGATCATATCATGCCCTTAAAATTATTTTCAATACTTCTTTAAATTATTTGTGACTCAGAAGTCCAAGAAGGCCTTATAAGATGTACACTTTCCATTTACATCTTGGCTACATTATTAAATGTTAAAAGTATTACTGTTCTGCTTACTATATAACTATTTGGATTTTCTGCATAACAGCTTACAAGGATTACATACAGGATTGCACACATCAAGACACTAGCAATATATTTTTGATCCTTAAAATATTAAGATGTGCATTTTTCTACTGAAATAGGAAACAGAAGAACTTTTTATACAGGTGAATTAAAACTACTGTAGTACTTCCAACATTACAGAACTATTTTACAGTAACTTTTGCTATAAAATACTATTTACAACCCTACATTTTGGAACTATGTTAAACAGAGAAAAACACTTCAAGGGAGCCATGTGTTCTGCTACTTTCTGTTCAGTTACTACTGGAATGCAGTTTAGCCATTTACTTCGTATCAGCTATTTTTAAAATTAATTTCAGAATACAAAGAATTCCCAGTTAAATATTAAAAACGTAAATAGATATTCAGGGATGATGAATGCACTTCTGATGCTTAGACTAGAAGTAGCAGGAACCAAAGATATTAGTGAACTAGAGAATTCTACTTAAAGCACGAATAATAATCCTCAATCAAACAAAATACAGGAGAGAGGTAACTTCAGGAACTTTTCTGCCTGTCTACATGTTTTTACTCAGAGTTATCTCATAGACAACGCTAGCACTAGTATTTTGCCATATACACGTAACATGAAATAGACAATGGTCGCTAGAAATAATTTAACAACTAGCTCTGTAGAAAACAATACTTGCCAGGTCTCTAAATTCTAAGGGGTGAAAGCCAGAAAACTAATCTTGTTTGCTAACACATGACAAGCCGTGCACAAAGTTATTTGCTGTTAGTTCCTGAATGACCATAGGGCAGAGCTCTAATCTGATGTGCACATGTGTTAACGCCTTGTAACTATCAAAGGGAAAATGTGGAAGACCCAAAAGAATGTTACCCTTCTTCAGCCCCCAAAATCAGCAAGGGACCAGGAACTTAGCAGCTGCAGTTAACTAAACAACTTGCACATAAAAGCATGAGAATCTCCCGTATTATGGAAATTTTAAGTGTCAGGAGAATAATACTGTGTAGTTAAAGAGAATTAAAAAGTAATGAATGCTAGAACATCAAGATAATGCAATTGTAGGCTCTACCTGAAGAAATGATGTAGTTCTTTCACAGCACATACCATTTTTGTGTCCCTGTAATGGAATTCCAGAAGTCAGTTATTGTGCCTCAATTTTGCCTGCAGAAAAATGCAACCACTGGAAACTTAAAAGTTCAGTTACTACTGGTTTGATGTTATGCCATCATTCTTGGCAAGCACTCTGAAGAAAAATAAGCTACAATATCAAGAGAGAGACCTCAGTATTTCTACAGCGACCTACAGCTCCTGGAGGAAAACCACCACGCAGAGCATCATCTTGGTGTCTTTATAGGTTTCTCAAATTGACATGAAGCATTGTTAAGACCTGGTGATACAAATCCAACAGTACCTCCACAGTGATGTTACAGGCCTCACAGCAGAATGCTTCAGGTATAATTATATACCTAACACTGAATATCTTTCCCAAACGATCAAGTGCATATGCAAGTAAAACCGAAGTAAATGTTCTCTGAAACAAAGGCCATGGGATCAACTCACTATCAACAATTTAACATCTGTAGCAATTAATGGAAATAACTACATTCTGTGAGTATCTGGACTAGAGCCACAATCTGATGGCATGTGACTACACAATATTTGTACACTTGCAAGCTAGTTCCTTAGCTGAAAGGACTTTCCTGTAAGGACTTGGGATTAACTATTATGAAGTCTGGGTCAATACACACTTGTTTCACGATACAATAAATAAGGCTCTAAGAACCGTTCTTTGGCACTTTCGGAGACAGCACCTCATTAAAAAAATGTAATAATTTACTATATAAAAATTTCTCCATGGAAATGTATTATCATCACAATGTGCCAAGATGTCTGTAATATAGCTATATCGATGAATTCTGAAGTCTGAATATCAAATGGAAGAACAACTGGACAGATGTTTTTAGTTGTACAGAATGGCTCAGAAACACAACAGTCTATGGCAGATGAGTATTTCCCCCCTCAAGAATGGGCTGAAATCCCCACGTATCCAATAAATTGTGTATCTTTTTTTTATATGAATTCATAAAACAATCCCCCACAGCTGCTATAGTAACAAGTACTTTAAAATAGAAGCTACTAAGTTATATTTGTGCATATTTTTCTACCTAACAAAAGGCAGAAAGTCACTTGAAGAAACCTGCAACCAAGTCATGGTACGTGGCACCTCCTTCCACAACAATTTGCAAACAGCATAAGAACAGAACTGGAGTCCACCTCTCTGCCTGTACAACACAAAAGAATGCTACTAGTTGCTATAAATCTTTAAATATATTCATATATTACACACAGACTATTTACTGACTGCAGTGCCCACTCTGTAAGATCCCTGAATAATTAAAAGCCCAAGCCAAAAAAAAAACACAACAACCCAAAAAAGAAAACTGCTAAATTACTACAGAGCACATAAAACTGAAAGGCTGAAGGGTATTTACGTAAAGACCTCAGTGCTACAGAAGAAATAACCTATAGTCTGCACTTCTATTAACTAGAGGAAGTATTTTAATCTTTGAGGAATCAGCCTTTTATAGAACAGATGCAATTCCAGGGGGTGAGAGGAGAAGCAAGTAAAAATAAGGAAAATTATCTCCCTGCAGCTGAGGAGGCAGTATTTCACCTCAACCTGTGATACTGTCAGGCAGTACCTAAGTTGGGCATGGACAACAGAAAAAAGTCAAAGAAGCAAGGAGAAGTTTGCAATGGTGTTGTAATAGCAATAAGTTAAATCCTGCCTTTTTCTACAGCTAAAAACATACCATAAAACCAAATTTACTGCTTATAATATACAAGAAATATGTCAGCTTCATGTAAGGATAAACTAGTCACCCAAATTTATTATAAAAAATTATTACTCTCAAGGACTAAAATGATACATAAGTTATATACCTTAAAAAAGTGAATAATACCAATCATAAAAAAAGAAGAAAAATGTAGATAAACTCTTCTGGAATTCAAATAAAATGCACAGATTTAAATAACCAGACTTCAATCTGCAGCACATAAACGCTGTCAGTATGTGGGAAAATGGCTTTTACTTTGTAACTAATGTATCTTTAAAGTTCAAGTAATCCAGAAATTAAATGTTACATTTCCCTTTTAATAAAAAATATGCTGATTTTCAATCTATGTTAGTAACCAAAGTTTATAAAATAGGCTGTGTATCAGAAATCCCCATTTTGTCCTGTAACAGTATTTTTATTAAGAAAGGAAATGCAGGGTAAAAATTATGGTTTCACTTGTTTTTACCTGTCCAAACTGCAATATTTCATTTGATTACTCTACAGAAAGGAATGCTATTTAACTTTGGCATTTTCAGGCAAACGTTAGGAGTTAGGAAGAACATCTGTTCCATGTCACAGGTAGCAGGTAGCTAAAAGAAAAAACAAAATTTGGTTTACAGTCTGTAGAAGATGGTATGACAGTTTTATCTTCCATTCTGTAATCTTGTCTAGGATGAAATGGGGACTTCATATGTATTGAGGTTTCCAACTCGGATGACTGATGTGAAATATTTCTTCTCACAGAATGCAACCCCAGTTCCTAAAAAGAAGGAAAAATGCTGTGTTGTTTCTTCTATTTCAAAGGGTGTCCTATTTACTACATTAATAATGCTTCAATGAAAACTTCCAGTCCAGTTTGATATTGCGCCAGCTAGACAGACTTAGTTCAAAAAGGAAAAGCATATTTCCATTATGGACATAGGTGAAGTCAACAGTGGCAAGAAATATCTTCCTTTATTTGTAAGTATGGAATCTTAGAATGATGTAAGAATTAATTTACTTTCAAAAAATAATCAAATTCTGTTCATTGATCATACAGCCTCAGTAAACTATGCAAAGTTATTAAAGCAACGGTATACTCTTTCTAATTGGATAGGGAGAATGTACCTTTATAATATGCTACAGTGCAAAACTATTTAACCAATTGTATGTTCGTTTGGTTTTTCTCTTTTTTTTACTTTTGCATTCCCTGTAATGTACGTCAGAGCAATGCATTACTGTGGGCATTTATAATAATGCTAACATAATTTCATTTAATAGCTAAAAATCAAACTTGTAAGACTTGAGCTGAGTATCTGATAGCTGTCCTATTTGTAAACCAACAGACAGATAGGCAACTGGCTGTGATTAAGTAATTTGTCAGTGGATGTCACTAGTTGCTGACAAAGACATGGCAAGATTCAGGAAACAGGGCTACCATTTTTGGTGCTGGCAAGAACAGTTTCTAGAATAGTATTCTGTTTTTATCTCTTATGATCAAGTACAGTGTCCCTTTATCTCAGCTGCTCTGTATCCCACTTGTGGAACTCCCATCTGTTCTATTCTCAAGCAATCTGAGTCCTTTCTTCCCAGTCCTACTATGCCATATGACAGACTAACTAGCCTTGTTTTCTAACCTCGTCCTCCTAGCTCATGCCTTTTCAGCATTAACTTTTTTCTTTTGCTAACCTTACCTACCTTTTTAACCTCCTTCCTGGCTCTGTGAGTTTCCTAACACAACCAGCTGTAACTCCTACGTTGCTATCAGGATATTCAAGCCACTTGAATCTCAGGATTTCAGTTTCTTTCCATCACCTACTAGCTCTGCATCACGCTGTGTGTTGCTTTCTGAAGTATCTAGCTTCCAGGGCCACCTAGTGTCAGTCTCCTTGCTCACTTTAGCTTTCACTACATCAACCTTACAGTCTCAATCTATTTCTCTTACTCTTTCTCCAGTTTTGACTCCTACTAGAATATTGAGGAAACAAACACATTTTCTCCTCTCCTGCCTGGTCCCAGAACAAAAGAGCCATGCTTAATTTCACCTCATCAAGCTTCTAATATTTTTTCAAAGCTACAGACACATACACAGACAGTGAACCACCTTAACCAATAGCAAGGCCCTGCTACAAATCACTGGGCTCTTTAAAGGAATGGACACAAATTGTAATGAAACAACTGACCACAAGTTCCACAGCAGGCAGCTGCGAGCTGCTATGGCGATGATGGATCTCAGCCACAGAGGAAGGACTGGACAAGAAAATCATTGCAGTTAGATGAGAGCTGCCCATATGATTTAATACTGAATGCTCCATAGTGTCTGTCAAGTAAAGAGAGAAAGAACATACAGATCAAAGAAAGCAAAAGAAAAAAACCCACTAAACTGGAATGAGAACAAACTATTAGAATTTAAAAAACAAAAAGCAACAAAAAAACTAAACACCCCCCCCAAAAAATAAAAAAAGGTTGTAAAGAGAACATAGAATGGAACAATGCAAGGAAAAGCATGCCATCTACAGTTTTCAATATTAAGTTAACAGGTTCAGTTTTGATGGTGTTTAAAATACCTGTGTTACAGCAATGGACCTTACTACAGTTGGTGACAAGCCTCTTGTTAAAATATATTATAGAATGGTTAGGGTTGGAAAGGACCTTATGCTCATCAAGTTGCAACCCTAAAGTTTGGATTCATGGTCCTGAGACTAAGGTAACTTGAAACAAAGGGTTTATTCTCAATCTCTATTTTACTGCAAGTGGAAAAAAAAAAAAAAAAAAAAAAACTTACCTATTTGTAAGGTTTTATTTTTTGTTCCAGATGGAGCATCACACAGTAACACACTACTGATTGTACTAGTATAAAATTACTATGCTCTTCCCAAAATGATTACACCAAGACTCCCTCTTACAAAAATAAGACGATTTATGTATATAAAGATGCATGTGCATATATATCAACACATATAAACACATGCATATTTAAGTGTATTATACACACAGAGAACTGAAATTTTACCTTATTAGTCTCACTATAGAGAAAAATTGAGTGCTCCAAGTTCAGCTAAATTTACAGGACATTCAATATCAAAAGGCCAAGGTTTTAGCATCATGCACCATTAAGATCTGAATGCACATATACATGAACTATATTACAAATACCCTTAATTCTGACATAGGAAGATCCTCCTCTGCCTTTTCAGTTAGAAGCAGTATAATTACTGACAATACTGTAGACTGGAATTGCTCAAGCAAAAAAATATGTTGGACTTCTTTTTTTAAAAACAAACAAACAAACAAACAAACAAAACAAAAAAAAACCAAACCAAACAAAAACCAAAACCCAAACCAAAAACACAACAAAGCAAAAAAACAAACAAAAAAAACCACACCTCCAAAACCTCCCAAAACCCACAAACCATACAAAAAAACCCCAACTTTAAAGCTATCAAAAAAGATTGTGGGGAACAGAGAACAAAGTAGTGAAATGAACCAAACGTGCAGACAAATCTGAAAATCAGGATATGTTTCTGTCACTGACAGCTTCTTAATGTTAGAGAACTCAATCAGGTTTGCAGGAAAACACATGAAAATACTTAGTACCTTTAAAGGGTAATCTTTAAAGAAATACTATAGCTGTGCACTCCAATTCAGGGGACAGCACTTTCAGATTTGCATTAAGGAAGATCGTCAGACTTCGTCAACTAAAACTGGTCTATTGTGGTGACAGGAGTGAAGAATTTAGAAAATCTGAGACTGATTCTCCCCAACAAAGCTAAATGTCCAAGCTCAAATAAAGAGAACACCCCCTCCAGGAACCCAAAAAGTCTCCTATAGGAAAAGACACTGTATAATCCTATATGTTAATGTCAGCCAAAATATTCTGTTGGATACAGACCATAGAAACAGCAAAAACCTCAGACAGCCTGGAACCATGCCTACCCCTGACACATACACTGCACCTGGAAAAGATGACTGAAAATAGAAAGACCCAAAAAATATGAGACAACACAACAAACCCTCCCCACCTCCATGTCCGCCTTTTATACCTTTGCTCAGTTTATGCAGGCTGCAGTTATGTTGCTCAGCTCCCCCAGGCCTGTGTTGCTCATGGATCTCCCTCATACACATACACTATCCCGTAAGTATTTACCAGGCCATTGCCTCAGAACTCAACCATCAAAACAAAAATTTAACTCTCAGGTGTTTCTCCCACACCCGAAACCACAGCACATGAATTTCAATCTTCCCTCAAGTTTCTGCTATTACTGTAGACAACACAGACCTTGCTACTGAACAGAATCTCACAGATGTCCTCTAGGAGCATCCAAACATTAGTTTCCAAATCAGAGGATGATTTAGAATCTGAAACACTGCACAAGATCCAGTAGAGATGAACCTCACATCCTGGCTTCCTAAAAAACCAAGTGTTACCTGGCAGCCTTTAAAAACAAATGTCAACCTTAGCCATTTGTACAGATGTGAAGATGAAATAACTTCCACAAACTCATGAACAAACACACTATAATCCCTAAAAGAAAACATCTCCAAGTAAATACACAGGAGCATTAGCAAACACATGAGCAAGGGGAGGGGATTAGTATTTTTGATTCAAACCTGATCTTAAATATCAAATTTTGATTTAAAAAATAAACTATAGCTGGAAGATGGTGAATGTGTTTTTCTGCTTTTCATTTAAGGCTATTATAGATTTTGTACTAAAATTACATCACCAAAAAGCTATATAAGTGTTAGAATAGAGAATGAAAAATAAGCTAGGGAATCGCCAGAACTGAAGCCTCCTTTGTTAACTGTTACACCACTAGTGAATTGGCTTCTCTTTTTATATATCCACAACAGCAATGGAACAAACTTAGAAATTCGTGATTTTCTTCTTCAATAAAGATTTCATCCATTTTGTTCACTTAACCATGTGTCCTCATTAGAATACAACTGCAATGCACACTCTGTTTTAAGTTGCATTTGAAACCTGCAGGAAGTCTACAACTGCCAACAGTATCTGGCTACTGGCTGTACCCACCCTGCTCTCATGACTTAAGAGAGCAGTACAAAGTGCATGATTATTCCTAACACAATTCCTAATGTAGTGGAGGCAATTCGCACATGACCTTCAACATAAGGTTGTTACTTTAGGCATATGCTCTCTCTCACATGGCCACTACTTGGCAATTTTCAAGCAGCAGACACATCTGTTGGGGTATTCTAACAAGATCAGCATTTTTGTGAAGCTGAGGAGCAGGTGGTAATGACACAACCAGTTGTTCATACATAGCAGGCTGCTGTCAACATTTGCTCCTTACTTTTTAACACAACCATTGTTGAGAGCTCAGCTACAGCAAGAGACACAATGCAAGCTGATCCTACTTGTTATATGTAGGATATATTCAAAACTTTGAGTGGGCATGTGAAAAGGTGAAATTTGAAAAGGAAGAATTATATTCCAGAACTACTAGTTACTATTAAATGAAGCTAAATAACTAACTAAAAACTAAAACCTGTCTAAACCAATTTGGCATCATCTTGTAATTAATGAAAGACTTGCTGAATTCTGACAATTTTAAGTGTTTAACTGTGTCTGTCAATCTACTCGAGACGTGAACAGACCAGAGTTTCAATTACAGGTAACAAACTTTAAGAAAATGGGTAAGAATGAGCAAGAAATACAGTGAAGGAATGGACAGGATTAGCAATTTCATGCTCAGTTTCATCAAGCTTAAATTTGCACTGCTAATACACACCTTACTTCCTCTAGCCTATCCAAAATGTCTTGTATACACACAAGAGTTCATGTAGTTGCTTGATAAATCTGTCTGAGGAACCGATCCAAGTGCAAGTTAACTCTTTTTGGGTGGAGAGAGTAGAGCTTCATCTTTAACTACATCAGTTCCCTGACCTGGTATACCATAGCAGCTCACAAAAACCTCTACCAGCACAAGGAAATGGGTGGTCTGGAAAACTGACTGAATTGTTGTGTTATGCCAGCTTTGGCTGTAAATGAAATCACTTCTAAAGCTACCAATAAACATAGAAAATACTGTATCAGGAGATAAGTAAGAATATGAATTTGCAGCTCAATTCCTATGCCACAGTAACCAAACATGCTTGGACCATGCATGTACATATGCATGTAACTGAACACATTATCACTTATCACAGGGTAAAATACTTTGCCTTTGCTATAAGGTAAAGCATGGTACTATGACAATTACTGTAGAAGAGGAAGAGCTGTTGTGCGCTAGATCTACCTTGTAACTTACTTCATGCTATCTTGCTCATATAGCCTTGGCCCTAGGAAAGATATTAAAAGTCAAGTTTTAAGGTGAAAAAGCTTCTTTTTGTGTCTGATACAGTAACTATGCACTGATTTTTCATTCTGAAATTACTAATGCTTTTTAAAGTGCTTTCATACACTGTTAGAAAATAAATTGGGTATTATGATCACCACGTTACACCAACTCCCTTTTAAGTATTCCTTAAAAATATGAATCACTCAGATATTCATGCCTCAAATTCATATTCAGCTTTTTTTTATGAGTACTTGCATTTTATCCCAAGACAACACTTGGTGTTACAGCCCCCTCTACTGGAAATATTTAGTAGCTATTGTCACACAACAGTCTGGAGAAAAAGATTCTTCTCTTAAAAGAACTGTAAAAATATTTAAAAACAAATTAAAAAGCCTATAACGTGACTTTGATTCATTCATATCCAGTCTGCCATTCATAGCTGAATAAGCATCTTTCACAGAACACTAACTGCTGTAATATCAAAGAAAACTACTGACACCTTTAGTCCTTTGTTATCAAGCAAATCTAGGCTAAATGTAGTTTAGACATTATTTCTTATGTTGTATCAACAACCTTACTGAGTTAACACGAAAGGATCTTAAACTGGAACCCAAAAACCCCCAACAAGTTGTATCAAGTGACACGGAAGAATCACATTTTAGAATGGCTGTTCAAGAATCGGAACTACACAAAAAGACACCCATTAGTGGCCAACTGATGTAACTTTTCATACTCCATGGTCCAAAATCCACAATATGAGGTGCTTATGTAAGGCTGCAAGTAATGAATTCAACTTCCCAAGATCCAGAGACAAGGATCTGTAATTATCACTTCAAAGAACTGAATGAGGTTCACTGTTTTGTCTCAAAATATATTTTTGATATGCAGTTTCTTTGTACCTCCAGTTTTAAAATACCTGTATTTGCCTTTTGGGTTGTTTTGTTTTCACTTTCTCCAGATAGTTTTAAAACAAGCAATACCCATGTCCTCTGTAACAAAGCCTCAAATGTAGAAAAATTTTGTTCTCTGCAACATTTCTGTTTTCCTTACTAATTCATTAATAAAAGACTTTTTCATCCCTTCCCCTCTTCTTTCACTGTTCCCCTTCCAGAATGAGGACAGCAGTAGTATCATGCCTGCTTTAACTATCTTTGTTTGATACTCACAGGCGCAGGCATGGCTATGGCATTCTGGGCAATAGGCTGGTGATGTGGTGCTTGAACTCCATGATCAGGATACACCTGATATTACAGAAAACAATAAAAAAAGGCAGAAAAACTTGTTTCACAATTGCATGTTTTTACAAACTTCCAACATGAATTTAGATTCTTTAGAACTTCAAACTATATTTAAAGTACTGACTTCCTAAAAAGCAAAATTTCGGTATTTAAAAACCTGTATTTTCCCTACTGTATGAAAGTCTGGCAAAATCAGTTTATCTGGAGCAGTGTCAAAAATCGCTTTCTTTGACAGATATATTACACTACTATAAATCCATTTCAGTCAGCTCTGACTGGAGCAGTGTTTAAATGTGTACATTAGTTGAAATGCAGTTCCCAGCATTATCACATTACATACAAATAATACACAGGCTTTTCCTTGAATTTTATACTAGCTTCTGAATTTTCTCATACTGCTTCCTTTAACATCAACAAAATGTGTACCTGTGAACTGAGAGCATTCAAATATCCCTTAACCGATTTGATGTATTTTCTTAAGTGCTCACAGATTGCAAAATTTCTCAAAGCGGATATTCAATTTATGAAATACAGAAAGTAAAATAATAGCACTGGTAATATTTATGAATATATAAACACTGAGTTATATGCACTTAAAACAAAAAATAAGAAAAACTCTAACAACCAAAGTCTTGTATTATTCAATACCTCTATAGGGAAATTAAATTAAAGTATGTCAGGATTTGCCACTTAAGATGTCTGAAACACCAGTTTTGGAACTTCTCTTGTAACAATAAAATACTCTTCAACTTTTGTAACAGTACTGATTACTGTCCTAATTTATTTTGACATCCCTGTTAATGAGAAATGAACTATCAAAGAGGAAAAGTACCAATCATAATACACTTAAAATTTTGTATTAAGTTTTTCTGTAGCAAATTATTTACTGTAATTTTTAATATCCAATTACAAAGAAACGGCCTTACTTTATATTAAATATCTCTTAAGAATCATTGGAAATGCTATTGATATAAAAGGAAAAAAAAAAAAGGAGAAGAAAAATATTTAGCCATTCAACTACTTCATTTATTCTGGTCTTCAGAGCATTTAAAACTGAGCTTCTGCTCACAGAGAAAAAGAGTAACTTCAGGAAACCGTTATGGCTTGGGTATACTAATCCAGCATTCAGAAATGTCCGACTCCCATTTTACCTGTTATTTTCAAACAGAACAAAACAAACTGACTAGTTTTTATACTGCTATCATACATCTGTGATCCCTCTATAATATTTCAAATCAAAGCATCCTCCTAGAAAACTGAAGAGATACTCTTGAAGACAAATGATTTAACAGCAGCAGCATTAACTGTGGAGGTTAAGTACAGAGAACAGTTGATGTTAAGTGATCTCTGAACTACCTGTGCTTCAACCAAAAGAATGTTTTTCAATTGCAGATAAAAGCTTCAACTGTAAGTAAAGTTTTAATAAAAATACCTCTGGAGCTGCAGCTTCTACAAGGAGAGGTGGAGGTACAAATCCACTTTCCTGGGTAATCCCTATCGGCTGATAAATGACTTCAGATGGTTGCACATACAAGAATGAAGGTGAAGAGACAGAAGACTGAAATAGACCACATTACTTTCATAAATAACATGATTTATGCACTATGAACACCAAAGAATCTTTTAAAGTTTTACCTTCATTTAGCAAAGAGAACAGTAAAATAAAGTGTCAAATTAACCTCTGATAACCTAGAGACCAAATGAGATAGGAGGTTGTAGGATAAAACAAAAATGTCCTGCTTTTATACATTTTTCAGATTTTATGTATGTTTTGGAGAGTATTGTTAGAGAAATCCTAAAATATATTGACACTCTCAAGATCACAGAAACATAACAAGTATAACCTTGTAAAAATATTACATTAAAAGAGTATTTTGTTTCAAAATAAACCCCACAGTATTTCTCCAATTCAGCACCCAGATTTCAAAGCAACAGATGACATCTATTAATAGAGATGACCTGGCCATAACTGGACAAGGCTGCCTGCTACTGAAGTAATGAGGATGCTTGGCAACAGTTCAATCTTAAGAGACTTAGTCCTCCTTTCAGCTTCAAACTCTTGAAGCTCCTTGAGTGTCAAGATTTCCGTATTAAGCTCCTCTGCTACAGAGATCACAAAACCAACAGTCTTCCCCCAGAATTACCAGGTTAACAATTTCAAGTTCTTCCTCCTATTTCAAGGGTCTGGGTCTAGTTTCACTCTATTTGTGCGTCTACATGCTCCTGCTAGCAATACTCCAATGAAACGTCACAGCTAGTTATTAAGCTAGTTGATACTCTTTTCTCCTATCAGGCAAAATATGGCAGTTTTTACCTGCTTCTGAGAACTTACCAGATAATTTCATGCAATCTTTTTGCCAGAGGGAGAAAAGAGGGAGGAAGATGCTTCCTTTAAGTCAGATTTGTATCTGATGTTTCAATAAACGCTATATTAACAAAATGTTATTTCAGGTTTTGGTAACATTTAAGTGTTGTGAATAGTGGTAAAGTTCACTGTAAGAGCACCAGACTTTTAAACTAGATGCAAACTACTGTTAAAACACTGCAGCTATATTTACCTGTGGAACAGACCACTGCCACTGACTTGGAACACAGTGGGCTGGTGCCTAAACTCAAACAAAAACAGCGTTACTTACGAGATTAAGAACATATACATACACCTATTGAAATTCCCAACACACTAGAGTCAAAATCATCTTTAATCTATAATCAATACTTAAAAAAAATATGATTTTCATTCAGCCCCCAAGTAATTCAGGAACTTGGTTTCACCTACATCCACTAAGCCTCCGACTCTAGCATTTCATTAAATTCTAAAATACTAAAGCATCTTGAGAAGCATGGCTAATTAGAAAAACAGAAGATACAGAATGCACTTAACTTGCCAATACACATTAAAAATAAAGACATACTGCATATATCCAGTAGTGGGCCACCAAGACGATTGAGGGACTAGAGAACGGATGTATCTGGATGCTGAGAGGATTGGGTTTGTTCAGCCTTGAGAAGAATAAAGGTGGGAGGGGTGCTGCTAAGGGATGACAGCATAAATATGACTGAGCCAGATTCTCAGCAGTGGTGTTCAGAGCAAGAGTCAACAGACACAGGTTGGAACACTGAATATTTTAACTCGTTAAGAAGAAAATACTTTCACTGTGAGAAGTATCAAGTAGCAAAAGATGCTGTCCAGGAAGTTGTGCAAACTCCATCGCTGCAAGTATTTAAAATTCAATTGGACAAGTTCCCAAGAAACTTGAACTAACAAGCCCTGCTTTGAGCAGGAGTTTGGCTTAGATTATAAAAATTAAGGATGATACTAACCCAGTTGTCTAGCAACACCAAGCAAGAATTTAATTATTACATTTCCTCACAGTTACATAGGCAGAATAAATTATATTATAGTTAAAAGATCTTAAGTGAAATTAAAATCTCTTCTATTCTGAACCATCTTTTTATTTCCTAAGAATAAACAGAGCCGAGACAGCACCAAAAATAAAACTTCATGACTGGAAGGAATATTGATGGTTAGAAGAGATTTTTATGTAGATACCTGATAATGGTATGTAGGAGACTGATAAACTGGTTGAGCCACCATCACAGGTGAACCGGAAACAGAGCGCGACTTGAAAAGAAAGACGTTAAAGTCTTAATGAAGCAATTTAATGAATTACCACTCCTACTAAGAACAGTTCTTGAGTACTGTAATGCTGAGCTATCTCCCCTTTCTTTTGAAAATGGATTTAACTTACACTTAGATTCTTCAAAACCACTGTTTCTAAGGGACTACATTAGAGATGAAACAACAATCTTTGGTGTATTTGCTTAGTTCTTTCCTGAAAGCATTAGGCCATCACTACCTAGAAATGCTGAGGCCATCCACTACCCTGACTATAGATACATTTTTTGTAAATACTTAAAGCAATCTAAGCTGCCACTGATGTTTTCCTACCCCGTCCATAGCCTCAACCCAATCTTCCTTTTTCCATTCCCTACCTTGCACCAGGCTCAGCATTCGTCTGATTTGACAGTCAGGCAGTTTAAGGAGCTAGAAACCTGCCTGGGTTTTGTGTGGGCCTAGTTTAGGTTCAGAAAGAAATCAGTGAAAGGAAGGGGGACAGAAATGTATGGCCATGATAGAGGACAACACAGCTCTGTGACCCTGTAGTTCTGATTAGTAAAGCCTAGTGTGTGCAATTTGTAATTGGAAAGATTCAGTGCTATCTGCTTGAAACACAGTGAATGTGAGCCAGAAATTCTGGGAAATGCATTTTTATTTGTTACTAACTCTTCCATTGAGTTTTTCCCCAACATGAAGGGATTTTCCACTCATATATTGCAATATGTCTGTGAATGCTGTCTAAGGTCCCCAGAGCTACTAAAGGCAAACAATCAAATTATCTTCCTTCTAAACAAAGTATTATTCCTGAAAAAGAGTATGTGAATGACTATAAAATAACCCAATTTCATTTTTTGCATTCTTGATCTAGTACTATATTCTCTTTTCCTCGTCAGTTTAAGAATTTACACCCAAGAACACCTCATTCATGGAGAAATAAATGGAGCCAATCAGCGGTCAAAAGCACCAGAAATTCAGTAAAACAAAACTTCTCCTGCAGCAGGGCCCACACTGATCCTGAACTACCCTGTCCTATAGGTCGTATCACAGCAAAAATCCCCTGCAAAAGACCAATAAATTTAAGTAATACTAAAATCATGAAATGAACAGGCTAATACAAGGAAGCCATTTAAACATAAAACACAAGCATAGCCTAAGAAAACTGGAAGCCGGATGGACTTGAAAACACTGCACTCATCCTGGTCCACAGAGAAGCATATATGTAAAAATAACTGACTTACTGGCCATGGTTGCTGAACAGAAGCAACTTCAGATGTATGAAAATAAGCCACTCCATTATGGTATATGTAAGGATATCCACTTGATGTAGTTAAGTACATTGTAGCAGCTTCTGGTATAACAGTAGAACCTGAAATTAATGTTTTACAGTTTACTTACAGGAAAACTTTATTTTTTAGATTCATAGGCCATAAGAAAGAAAAAAAAGGTCACTTTTTATCTCTAGAGGAGCAAAGCAGTCAAAGGAAAGAACATGGAGCAGTGTGCCTAGTGCCATCTCAGTTCTCTCTCAAACACAAAATCATCAAAGCAGATGGTCACAAGACACCTCTAGAGGTAGATGGGAAAGAGGCACAAAAGATAACATGCATATAAATTGCTATCCAAAGATACACATATTTTTGTAACCTTCAAATGTCCAAAGCTAACTTCACATTGTAGGAGATTTTAACTGGTAACCTTCACATACTCATACTTAGCTGAAACAGGATTCAAGCACTAAAAATAACTGAATTATTTCACCACAAGGTAATTCCTCCTCTCTCAGCATAGAGACTGTGTTTCTATGATGGCACATGGTCTAGTAAAAGTGAAAACTGGTAACCAGATGTCAGCAACAGAGATACTTCTCAGCAATGCTGCCATTATGGTGGAGCTGTAAGCCAGCATAGGCTGATCGCAAAGCAGAGTTCCATCTACACAGGTCTCTAACAGGTACTGACAGCCATCATTATTCAAATAAACTCATAGATCCCCATGCAGATGAGCAGAAGTGTGGGGTGATTTTTTTTTTTTTGGTTTTTTTTTTTTTTTTTTACACAGCAAAGTTACAAATGTACACCTCATTCCCTGCTGCACTTATAAAAGGGATGTATTTTATAGCTCTGACACACAGCTCGTAGTGCGGAGTAACAGAACAACATGCCCTGGTACGCCAAAACCTGATGGAGCTTCCCTTAAAAGCTGGTGATTCATATCCCACATTTTCAGTTGCTTATTACAGAAATAAAACTGCTTCTGGCAGGAGAGGGCATCTTCTCTGGAAGAAAACCTTCTTCTGTCTCCTCCAAAAGAACACCTTAACAGCTTACTTGATCAAGATAAAGAAGTAATCTGACAAAGAAAACTTATCAGTACCCCTCTTACATTAGTGTTCAGTCTGAAATGCAAGTAAAAATACATACGAGGATTCCGTATTTGTTGTTTTCTGACTGCTGGACCAATATTCAATTTCTTATCCCTATAATTAAGTTTTTTAGCCTAGAATTAAAGAAAGAAGACACTGTTTTCTACACATACCTAGACATGCAAGAAACAAAAATTAGACATACACAAGTCACTCATTACATTTCACTCTCCTCTGCTTTTTATTTAGAATGCACCTCAAAATCCCCCAAAGCTATACTAATTCCTTTTCTACCCTAACTTTAAGTGTTCACATACACAAAATTAATCATTACTAATTTCAAGTATTACTTACTCCTCATGGAGCCTCCTGACCAACAACTGGTACCTATGATTCTCAGCAGAATCTTTTCATTTTACCACTAGGGAGTTATGTGAGCTCTGACATTCAAACACGTCTGCACAAAAGACAACAGTTATCTTCCCAACACCCAACAAAGTTTTGGCAGCAACTGATTTTCTAGTAAAGCAAACAAAAGTAATCGTGAAGGACAGAGTTTTTGTGGCTCTATATGTACAACAGATCACATACAGAGTAGGGAAGTAAAGACTATATGTCAAAGTCAAGAGCTGTACTATGAACTGGCAACTCCCTTCCCCAGTTCCAGAAGATTACAGTCTAAATCTTATATCAGGCCTCTCTCTAAGTCATTTTCTTAACTACACAGACCAGACTGAAGAGACCTTCAAATGCAAGCTGGCAAACAAAAGAGAACCAGACAGTAAGAACTACTTAGTGTCAAATATGAAATTAAGTATTTAAGAGATAAACATAACGGGGACTATCACTTACCTCTTGTAAAATCTTCTGTGCATCTTCTTGTGTTTCAAAAGTAATGAAGCCATACCTAAATAAGAATTACAAGAGCTAATCCTCTGAAATTAGTGTGGGGTTTTTTGTTACATTTTTTTTTTTTTACATACACTGCACATTATTACTTGATATATAGTACAAGTGAATAAGTAGCCCCTGTGGAAAGCTACACAAACCTCTCTCTGCATTGGTCTTGTTACTCAGTGTGTATCTTTAGTTCCTTCATTTCTACTAAACCAAGACTTTGACATGAAGCTCTCACTCACTCTGGATACCGAAGATGAGACATTTGGGATGTTATTTTTTTCTATACTGTACTTCA
Organism: Bolborhynchus lineola; assembly: GCA_025448015.1. Taxonomy (NCBI): domain Eukaryota; kingdom Metazoa; phylum Chordata; class Aves; order Psittaciformes; family Psittacidae; genus Bolborhynchus; species Bolborhynchus lineola. The sequence continues at coordinate 25,478 of JAOEHX010045666.1, forward strand.
CAACAAAGCTCCCACCTACTTCAGTGATAACTGTGAATGCTTTATACTCGCACAAGCACTACCCACTACATCGAGTTCTCAGAAAAAGCAGCAATGCAGAGACAGTGTTTATCTGTGATTTATTCTTGTCATTCTTGACAAGACTAGCATTAAGCAAGCGTTCTGTGGTATTCTCATACTTTGTAACTACTGCAACAAATCAAAAACGCTTTCTACACAAACTCCTGCTGTATCAAACACCCTCAATTCATTCCCACAAACCTAGGCCATTGAATGTGCCTTGTGCAAAGTATCTCATCTTGTAATTCAGGTCTGTACCACAACATATACGTTCAAAAATGCTTATTTGAGTACAGCGTCCAGTAAGACTCTGACCAACTCGACTTTTAAACCTGCAGGCTTTTTCTGTATTGCCTTCTGTAAACAAACTTGTAAACATTTCCAAGTTCAAAGAACAAAGAAACGATTTTTCTAGCTTGGGACCTTATCTACACAGACTTTTCATTCTATATGCTGTCTGGACAATAAACTAATAGAGATTTTTGTGACTGATTGTGTCTAAGTTTCTTAAATCACTTGTCAGTGAAAAGCAGTGGATTGCTTGGATTTCAATAGAAATACCAATGCTGGTGAAATTAATTATTTTCTAACATTTTCTGTAAGACATATGTCGGCAATCACCAACTGCATAATAATTGGATATTCTTTGTTATTGTATTATATGGACACATGTATTGCAAGTCTCGGGTATCTCTTGGAATTCAGTAAAAGGGTAAGAGGCTTGGTAATAGATCTGATAGCAGAACCAAGTCCAACATGTCATGTAGGTATAGCACTCTATGCTAAGACCTGCAGGTCAGGGTGTAATTTGCTGATATATATTATGGCAGTATTGAATTATGAGATTCAGACACCAAAGGCTTACTGCTCATAAGAGAGCTTGTGATCAAAGTGAACTGTATAGGTACAAATTCTCATGGACATTCCTTCCTGCTTCAGCCCTCTTTCCACCATTCTGTGGCAGTGCAGCACCTCATCTTAGTTCCCTGGCCTTTGCATTACTTGGGTTCTAGCAATAGTCTTACTACCCAGTCTTAATCTTTCTCCAGATCTGCTCTTTGGCATTTCTTTTATTGTTGGCTTATAATCTTAGAGCCCTTTTCTGCAATCACAATTCATTACTGAATTTCTCCCTTATGTTCTTGTTCCACAAATCTTCACACAAAATCTCACATTACTGCCAAGCACGCCAGCATAATCAGAGGTACCTCGCCTCTTCCTCCATTCTTAGGACTCCTTTCCGCACTGGCTTTCAGTAGTAGGAATACACGTTTAATAACTAAACTATTATTTTAGGGTTATTTATTTAAAATACTGTCATAAGAAAACCCTGAAAAGACTACTGATTTTGTCCTAGTTGCACACACCTTCATCTTACAATAAAGTAAGTATAGAGTTTTACAGTTATGCGAACTACAAAGACATTTGTACATATTTATATATTAAAGGGCAAGAACACATTTTTGCATACATGCATTAACTGGGAACATCAAAGACAAAACAATACTCTGAGCTATGAAATTCAGAATCAAATCTACTATAGTCAGTCAGCTTTCTGTTATATTTTCAATTCCCACAACATACTTATTCTACAATACCAACCCCTTTGATACTCCAGCTCTTTCATTTACTATCTTCACTTCTTTCACACTGCCATACTGAGCAAAAAACTTCCTCAGATCATTTTCATTAGTCTAGTACAGTAAATCAAGAAGGGAGGGGGGAAAAAAAGAAGAAAAGTTGGTTTGCATATTGGTTTATTCAGTGAATACTTACTGTAAGACTTTTAATGGATATACTTTGGATAAAGTTGGCTACGAAGTGGATAGGAAAAAAAAATTACCATGTATGCGCCTTCACAGATACTATTTAATCACTGCATTTTTATATACAGCAACAATGCTAGAAAGCCACTAAAATATGAGAACTTCTCTTTCAGTGGATTTACGTAACAACTTTTACAGGTAAGACCACTGAAGCAGGTTTACTAGATGTGAATTTTAGTTTCTGTAAATTATATACTAGAGTGCTGTCTACCATATGAAATATCACCGCGATGTTTTCAAACTTCAGAGCAGCAGAGTATGAAGGCTTCCAGAAAGGATATGCATAGGTCACGTATGAAAAATATCCCCACTAAACAACAGCAACTTAATGGTCAAATTCATCTAATATACTATAATCCCTCTTTCAAAAGTACGTTTATTATAAGACTCCATAGATATGTATAGGCACAACATAGAAACTTGCTAACATGAATTAAGAAAACAAAGGTCTTTTTATTGGAGAATGTTCTAAACCCACATGGAAGAAACTGTTTGCTTCTGAGTATGCATGAAGTAAGACAAGCTCCTAATGTAAAAGCTATGTGAACACTCACCTACCTTCTGTGAATCAGTTTTCTTCTACTGTGTAAGCATATACCAAATAGAGTGCCCCAACCATCACATTTCAGATGTTAAAGTTTTGTTCTACATGGTCCTTAGTTAATACTATTTCTAATGCTTGAAGAAGTACACCTACAGGCATAGATGCCTATATGCCTCAACCAATTTCCATATTCACCTATATGTTGTTGCAGAATTATATCAGAAGTATTATTTTACCTTTAAGTGAATGACTTTTATTAACTGTGTGTATACATTTTATATATCCCCTCCTACACATCAAAGTCTTAGCTGCTTCATTCAAGTTTGAAAAACAAGAAGAACTAAATAGAAACAAAACCTAATTTGAACAACTTTCATAACTGGAAAGAATACGAAGTTAATGCTCTTTTTGGAGAATTCTACCCTCCAGACACATTTTACAAAAAGAAATAATACAGCTTGCTTGCTACAGCCCCCAGGTCAAGCAGAGAGCAATGATGGTAGAACATTACTTTTATCTCCCCCATTGATCCAAGTATTCAGGCACTGAAACCCTAGAAAATAGTTGCTCTGAAAGCGAGAGGAGAAAAAAACAGAAGCACACTGAGCAGGTGTGAAACACTTCAAGGCTTTATTAGGGCTCAGTAATTATGTTTTCTCCTTGCAAGCTGCTGTTTGAGAAAGTATCTACCATGAACAGGTCAAAAGAATTCTGAAGCCCAGAACTGTTCTCTTGAATAGATGATCATACTTTGTACCTAAACAGAAGCACAAAAGCCTGCATACACTGAAAATAGATTCAGGCAGACAACTATATGCAACTTTCTATAGACCAATTGTGCAGCATATGCTGTAGTGTTTGCACATTAAAATGTACAAAGCACATTACAAAGCATGTACAATGTACAAAACACTAACAGTGAAGATTTTACTTTCCTTAAAATTTTCTCCAATGAACACCAAAGCATTACCCTTAGAAACATCTGCTTAGAAATGTCTTCCACAGATGCCCTAAGTCATCACTCTTAAGGTCAAACTTCCACAGATCCCTAGGGCATGAACACAATGCAGCCAAGTTGTTTCTTAGGATTTAACAAGCGTGACCTTTACCCCAGTTCCCAATAAGTTTCTCATTTCC
>JAOEHX010045667.1:0-17246 GCA_025448015.1 Bolborhynchus lineola
CTTCAGATACTGGAAGGCTGCTGTGAGGTCTCCACACAGCCTTCTCTTCTCCAGGCTGAACAGCCCCAACTTTCTCAGCCTATCTTCATATGAGAGGTGTTCCAGTCCCCTGATCATCCTCATGGCCCTCCTTTGGACTTGTTCCAACAGTTCCATGAAGGTTTGGTTCTGTTAACTTGTTTCAGTTTTACTTTAAAGACCAGACTAAAGCATGATTATCAGTGGATCAAACTTTGTGATATGAAGTGAATTGAGTGTTCTAATGTCCCCTTTCCAAAGGCAGTCCATAGAGGTTTAGCATTACTACACAGCACCTTGCACTTGCTTTCAGCCACAAAGGGGTAGAAACCCTTCACTTCAGTGCAACTGTGTTGAAGAAGAACAGGGATCTACATCCACCTAGTTTTGAAGCTGGTACCTTTGCAGGCCAAGACAAGAGAAATGAATATTTGCAAAGGGAGAATGTTTTAGGAAGTCCCCAAATTCTAGAGGAAACTTTCCCTTCTTGTTTTTAATTTAATGTGTATTCCTCCTGAGATGTTTTTTTTTTTTTTTCCCTTTTGTTTCTTCATCTCTTTTTTCCTCCACACAGATCTTAAACTGTACAGGTAAAACCAACTTGTATCTTGTTTCACAGCTTGAAGTGTGCAACCCTTATAAAACACCTTCCTGTATCTTGTCTGTCTTGCCATGAAAAGGAAAACCAATGCTTACAGCAATATTGGTCTTTACAAGAAAAGTGTACAAAAATTAATAAATCTACCCTGCCAGACTTGTAAACTATTGCAGTTTTACCTTGCTGGAAGCAAGATGATGAGTTTCTGAGGTTGTACACCAGAGACACTGAAGTAGAACAATTTATGTTCCTCACTTCATACGGCATGTAGCTGCATTTCAGAGGTCTTTGTTTGGAAAATGAGTGCCTCATTTTCTGCTGATAATCTTGGTTCAGGCCTCACAGCATCTGATCTCTTTCTACTTAGCCACTGAAAGAACCAGCTACTTGACACCAAGCTGGTCATTGTGGCTGACATGGCTGAGAGACAGGATGCCATTGAGAGGGATCTGAACAAGCTCAAGAAGGGGCCTGTGTGACTCTCAGGAAGTTCAACAAGGCCAAGTGCAAGGTCCTATGCCTGAATTGGTGCAAGCCCAGGTGTCAATACAGGCTGGAGGATATAGGGGCTGAAAGCAGACCTACAGAAAAGGACTTGGTGGATGCAAAGCTGGACATGAGTCAGCAGTATGCACTCACAGCCCAGAAAAGCCAGCCATATTCCGAGCTGCATCCAAAGGAGTTTAGCCAGCCGGTCAAGGGAGGTGGTTCTGCCCCTCTACTCTGTTCTTGTGAGACCCCACCAGAAGTACTGGCTCTGGCTCTGTGCCCTCAGGAAAGACATGGAAATGTCGGAGCAAATCCAGAGGAGGGCCACTAAAGTGATCAGAGAGAACTGAAGCACCTCTCCTGTGAAGACAGGCTGAGAGAGCTGGGCTTGTTCAGCCTGGAGAAGGCTCCGGGGAGCCTTAAATGCAACTTCTTTCTTTTGTCCCTGTCCAGTTTTATAGCTGTGGCTGTTATTTTCTGGTTTTCAAGTGAGTGCACAGTGTGGCCCCACAGGTTCCCACTGTTAACCTATGCCTTCTTTAAAGGCAAAATAGCTAACTTTGGCCGTTGGCAGCTGTGGTGTGCAATTTCATCCTAAGCAGAACTACTGGTGAAGCTTTATTCTTAGCTATTGACTCACTGTATTAAACAGGATGTAGGAATAAAAAGACATTAATGCTTTGTACCTGAATAAGTCCTTTTGCACGAAAAGTTTTATTCTCAGAGATATTTCTTTAAGAAATAGTGCAAATTATGAGAGTATTTTAAATATACGGGCATGGAGGAGATTTAAATAGAAAAATCAATGGGACTGTTTTGGGATGAAAATGAAGAAAAGCTTCTTGCTGCAGAAAAGCTTATTGAAAACAAAGCCAGGGAGCTGGGCAGAGTAGCAAATGTTGCTTACTTGATATAATGATGAAATGAGATGGTGTAGAGTTTTCTTTCTTTACAGTATTTGTTGGGCCCAACTTATCAGTCTTGGAGAGTCAGGTTTTCCCGCTGAGCCCTTGATGCCTTTTCTACCCCGCTTTTCAATTGCTTGCCTTTCAGTGCAGCATTCAAATTAAATACTTCCAAGCTTATTTAGTCTGGGAACCACCAATATTTGGCATTTTGTGAACTGTTTTTTCCTTTTTCAGAGGGAAAACCAGTCATCTCTGCTGGGACATAGCCAACTCTAGTCTTGGGACTGCTGTTTAGCCATCATCTCCTATAGCTGTGATGTGTTTATCACCACATTCAGGCTGCTAAAAGCATCTCTAGAATGAGGAATATTGTCAGCAACATGTTATTCAAATCATCACGAAGCATGAAGAATATGCTCATGTACTTCTAAGGCAATACACTGGCTATGTTTGGCCAGAAGAGAAAGAGCTCTTTCCCCCTGCCCACCTTCTTTTGTCAAGAAATCCAACCTCATAGATGCTTCAAAGCAGTCAGAAGATTTATCTTGTGGACACCCCCCTCCCCCCCCGCAAACAAAAAAACCAAACAAAACCAAACAAACGAAGAAAAGGAATGCTCAGGCAGAGAGGAATGGAAAAGGCTAAGAACTAAGAAGACTGGACTTTATACACTCAGTCTGATTTTTGCAGGGTGGGAAAGGAAGAAGGTAGGCCTTGTAGGGGACATCTAATAAAAAGTCTTTTTAAGAGTGAAATAAATGAAGAAGTAGCATCTATAACTTCCACACAAATGTAAAATTGCAACATAAACAAGGAAGGAAACCATGCTGTGTTTATACATATACAGGGAGACATATATGGATATAGCCATTATTTCCTCACTATCTTATTGCTTAGATGTGGCTAATGAAGGATTTCTGTATGTGATCTGGAATAGATTCACTGGCACCTTACAAAGAAAAGTAAAATCCTTTCTTCTGAACCCTTTGAGCTTTCTGCAGCACAAATAGCAAGTGCAATACCTGCTTCTGGATGTGCTGTTGATAACCTGTGTTTCCAAGACTGTTTCTGAAGTTCTGAGATACTATTACCACTTCTGTGATGAATGCCCTTGACTGAAAATTCTTCATTGCTTCCTGGCTCCAATTGTGCTTCTATTGTCTGTCTGTGGGCAGTTGTGCTCCTATTGTCTGTCCAGACAGGCAGTTGTAAGTTTGATTGCTGTACTGAGTGTCTCATACATCTGTGTTCTCAGGTCACTCTGTAGCTAGGTCCAGAATAGTTTTCAACTTTTGACCAGTTCTAAGTCTATGTCAAAGCCAGAAGTTGACTGTTCCTCTTCAGTTTACCATATATTCAAGAACACTCGTATTCTCAGCTGCTGGACACTACACCAATGCAGCCTTGTGTGCATGGCACTGTTTTTAGGTAAACCACAGTTTATACATTACACATTATTCCAATATGCCATTTTTCCCACCATATGTAAACACAGACCAATATGCTTGCTGATGGACTAATATACCTAAATTGTCAGCTGAACTACCCCACCTGAAGAATATTTCTATCTCCTGTGTCCTGTGACATAACCTCTCCTGTTTTTCCTTGTGTTTCTTCTTGTGCTGTTTGTTTTAAAGTTTAAATGAAACTTGACAATTCTCAAGGGAGAGCTGTTTGCAATTAATTGTGGAAACTAAGATAATATTAGAGAGCCAGCAGAGTAGATTTGTATCTTTCACACTGTCTCATAAACAGCTTGTTCAAGAGGGCTTGCCTCAGTACCCCCAGAAAAAACTGTGTCAACCTGGGTGACAGAGAAGCAGGAGTCCAACAACCTGTATGTTGCCCTTTTTGCAGGTGGTCTTTTTTTACAGGATGAAGAGACAGCTTAAACACTTCCATCTCCAATCACAGTAGCACTAACATAGATGGAGCTTTCCAAAAGAGGATTTTTTTACTTTCTCAGAACAAAATACGAAAAATTCATGACATTTTCAACTCAATCTGGATAGCACCAGGCAGCCAGGAATTCTTCTGGAAAGAAAAGCTCGCTGTTAACAAGCGAAGAATTGGTTTAAATCTGTTCTTGGGACTGGTCATGCTGACAGGCAGTTTAAAGAAGCAAAAAAGTCAGGCTCCTGGCCAAGATTTTGAAAAAATGCTCTAGAGAGGAGGTGATGGTCTGGAAGCTTTCTCATCTAACAGCATCTGTTCACACTTCTTGCTGCAACTGAAGTAAGATGTTCAGAAGACAGGAGAACTGCCAGAGAGGCTCAGAGTGGGAGGTAGGGAGGTAGGGCCTGACTGGACAAGCAGCAGCATTCGTTCCAGGTTCTGCTCTCCAAAAGGTGTATGGCTGTTCCTGGTCTCACCTTCTTAACCTTCTGAAACTTAGATCAAAAGCCTATGGGAACTGTACCCTGAGTTTGCCTGTGAAGCTGAGGCTCATTGGAAATTATCCCGTCACTCTGTTATTCCTGGGCATCTGATTATCTTCCTTTTCTGGTTTTGATGCTAGCACTTTTTTCAAAGTGTGAAGATGCTATGTGTTTCCAAGACTCATGTTTTTACATAAGTTCTAAAATTTTGCTCCAGCCCTTTCCAAGTGATCCTAGGGAGGATATTTCCTACTCCACTCCCACAGCATTGCCATAAGAAACTCTCTCTCCTTTTCTCTGGCTGCTAATTTTAACCAATAAAGTATACTTATGATCATTGAAACTTCACTGTGAGCATAAGAGAACCCTAGAGACTGCGCAGGCCTCCCTTCCTGACAGAGAGATTTGTCTCACCATTGATGAAAGTATATTGGCATACTACTATAAATATTTAAGAATTCGTTACTTCATTTCTCCACTTTTCAGCAATGTTTCCAATGAGCTTCCCATGTGTGCTCAGCTTTCTGTTTTGATGGAATCTGAACTGAAGTTTGATAGAGATGCTCTTCTTCTCTGAGTAGCTTTTGAGAGGTGGAAACAATGTACATACGTTGGCTTGGCTGTTGTCCTACACAGTGAGTACCAGTGCCCTGTTACAACAGACTGTGGTTTTACGCAACTCATTACTGCACACATTACCTGGGGCTGTGCACAGGTGCTGATGACCAAGTGCCTGTCTAACAGATACAGATTGAATGAAATCTTGTGCTCTTGAGGAAGCAATGAAAACCAGGGAGGGACTTGGGCTGTGACCTGGAGGGAACATGGGGAATGTATTCACTTTGGCTGAAGCTGGGGAGTTACTTTAAGAATAAATTAGATCCCAAAAGGCACAATAAAACTAAGGTGGCAAATGCCAAGAGTTTTTTTCGTTCCAAGACTGTGTCCTTTTTTTCCATGGTCAGGTTGCCAGTTCTCAAGGAGTCTTCAAAAAGAACTGCTACTTAACATGTCCACTGGGGCATCAAATGTATCACAGTGAAGTGGATGAAAAGAAATCCATTATTTTTTCACTTTTTGCCAGATGCACTATGAAAAGACATCTGTTCCATAAACATTATCAGCTACTACACATTTCACATCCAAATTTGCCAGCTGCAGGGTGAGAATACCAGTAAATAATTTTGTTGTCTGTGTCCACTGCATCTGCAAAATACAGCTCCTTTGGGAGTGTGTGAAGGTAGGGAGGCAAAAAATTGTGGTTTAGTTTAGCTTGATGCAAAAATTGACTAATGTTTGTGGCTTCAGTGGGATGTAGATGAGCAGGGAAAAATATTGTCCCTGAGCATCAGCACCTGGGCAAGTACATGTTTTTTTCACCCATTAACTAAAGGGAAGTCTCCAACATAGGCTGGTAGTGACTTAGAAGCCAACACAGACTCTTCTTGACAACTTCTTGGTAATAAATTACCATATGCATGAGAAGCACAAAGCCATGAACAGCTGAAAAAATATTATTGAGCCCTGGACAGTATATCTCCACAGAAAATGAATAACAATATACCTTATGAAGCTTAGTCATAATAGCCTGCAGTATTTCAAAGCTCTTTAACAAACTCAACCTAAATATATTCTCTCCTGTCTCAAGAATCCATCCTTATGCTCGCTTGTCTTTAGAAATAAGTAATAGAATGGATTTATACAATCCTCAGGCAAGGGAAATAAGCAAGTGATCTTTAATACTTGCAGAATTGTTGGTTAGTGATTAAACCTAAATGTTTTCTTGTCTTATTATTTTGATGAAGTAATGTTATAAAATACAGCAAGACTATCTGAGCAGTAAATCCACAAAGATACATGCATCTTTGCTTATAATGCAATTATACGTCATTTGAGATGGAACTGTTAATGTTGGAATTTCTCTGGACATTTCCAGAGAAATAACTTGGCTCCATTCTCTTAATTTGTTATAAAAGAAACTTGAGCATTGAGGGAGCTGAGGACCAAGTCAATGTAATGAAAGGGATGCAGAAATGTTTGCAAGTGTATACAGCACAGATTTAAACAGCTCTTCTTGTGAATAAAAGCCTTTGTAAAGCAACAAATGATGGATGGAAACAAACAAATGTTATTTCAAATAAAATAAAAATTTGATGCTTTCTACCTTTACTCTTAATTTTTTATGGCAATTATTCTTGCAGAAATTGCCTCCCTTGAAGAAATAACATCCTCCCCCCAAAAAAGTGGGGATCAAATATACTCCATCTCTTCAAAACCAAAGAACTGGCTCAGGAAACATCCTAACTCAAGAAAACATTTACCTAGCACTTATCATCCTTTCTGGTTAGCAATAATCAGCTTCTGATTTAGTAATGAATTTCCATACAAAAGTTGTTTGAGTTCTGACTCTTTGCCTATACTGAAGGGATTTGGCTGGGTGGTTTTTATCCCTGTCTTGAGTATTATAGTAGAAATACTCTGGTATTTCTAGTCAATAGTAGCTGACACTGTATGAATATAAAATCTCAAAGTCATGGGGTCCTGGCCTGGTGAGGTAGAGTCTATTTTCATAGTAATTCAATATTAACTCCTATAGTCTGTGTTTTGAGCAGAACATCCATATCCTTCCCAGGTTAAATTGTTGGTTACTTCAGATTATAGATATGTAATCACAATATCAGTGGAATGTAATGATATTGTTTGGAATAAATAGATGTAAGAATATTCTGTGTAATTACCAGGGAACTACCAATAGCTTCAAAAACTGTTTTTATGTGCTTGGTTTTTATTTTATTCTCAGCCCCTTTTTAGAAAGAAAGTAAGCTCTTCAGCATTAGATTTGTGTTTTTTGCCTTATAAGACTTCCCTGGGGTGGTGGTGGAGATTTACTTTCTGCAGCTGCTTTGAGAACCTCATCCTTTAAACATTCATCCACACAGGACTGATAGAGGAAAAATAGGTTTAAAATAAACAGGCTTAAATGAATGGGAGATTGATGTTAAGAATAGGTATGCTAAGCAGTGGTTTTAGTTACCAGTTAAGCAGTTCTTGTACTTTGTATACTTTAAAAGAAGGGGTAAAATGTCTGATTTTTTCTGTCTGGTTTAGTTCATGAAGTTTCTTAATGCAACTTGGAAACAGAATGGCTACTCGGGGGAAATGCTGCAATACACTTGCTCTGCTTTTATAATCTTCACTAGAGACTTCCTGCCTGCTGTAAGATGTTGGGTCTCATTTGATATTTCTGTTCTATCTTACATAGCTTTTGGCTCAGCATTCAGTACTGACCAACTCATTTTCTTCCATGCATTTTCTGCCTTGGATCAAATGCAAGGCTCTTGGGTTTTTTTCTTTTTCAATGAAGGCAGCTGGAAGCCTGGGTTTTCTGGCATTTTCTTCAGATGGAAGCTGGATGCTTGTATTGCTGCTCTACTCTTTTCCTTTTATTTTTTAATGCAGAATGGTATCTGTTGCAGAGCAGGCGTAGGCTTCAGGCTAACTTTCTTTTTGTCTTGCCTCTGAGATTTGAAGTATGTAAGATAGATGATCACAATGGTACCCATTACAGAAACAAAATAAATTTCTAAAGTTAGGGAGGGAGTTCTTATTTATTAAAAGCTTTTCTTTCTGTTAAGTTTTCTGGACTCTTAAAGCAGTGCTTGATGAGTGGATGCCATAGAATTCACTCAATCAGCATTCCTCCTTGGAAAAAGCTTTTCAACCCACTCCTGATGTGATTTGCAGGTGCATCTGACTTAAGTTACTTTACTGCATTTATCAACTCATGCTTGTGTCAAAGGGTCCTAAAGATATTTTACTCTTTCATATTTCGAATGTAATTATGCATTTTGGAAGGAAAAGATATATACAATTGGGTGTTTTTTACTATGACTTATTCTAAAATGTAGAATAATGTAATTTTAATTTATAAATATGGGTTTAGAATACACTCAAGCACACTGTTAATAATGTAAAATAGGAATATTTCAATTAAAAGATGATTGATTGGAAAATCTGGAGGAGTTTCAGCAACATGCATGCCCATGTGCAAAATTAGACCTCAGTCAGCCTGACTGTGGGTTTAGGCATCCCAGAATAATCACTGCAAATTCTGATCGCAACCATAGACACAAATATAAGATGTAAAAAGAAAAAATGAATGGGGAGAAAATGGCTGTGGAGATGAAATTTTTCACTGTGAATATAGAGACCCCTTAAGGGGAAGGAGCAAAACTCACCTTTATTCTCTGCCAGCACTTAGGGATGCACCTACATTTACCAAGTTGTATTATCTGATGTCAGTGGCAGAAGAAGAGACACTACCCATCAGATTACTAAAATATGCCCCACAGAGCTATCAGTCAATTAATTAGATCTGTTGGAGATAATCTGGGATACATGCTGTTTAGAATTGCAGACCTGCAGTTTAATATCTTCTACCTGCAGAACTCTAAGACATATGCTGCTTCAGCCTTGCATCCTTAACGTGTGAAGTGAGAAAGCCAGGACCTCAAGTTCTCTCTTTCTTAAATGGAAGCTCTCTAACAGTGTGAAAACACAGAATGGTAGTAAACTATCATGGCTGGAATGTTTTTGCATGCTCGGCAGGAGTTATTAAATAGCACAAAAGGAACAGAATATAAACATGAAGGAAATCATCATCATGAAGTTAGCAAATGCCTTTTTGTGCTGCAATCTCTGCCAAAAAACATGGGAGATTTGATGTCAGGGAGCAGCTGAAATAAATGAAAGGAAAAAACAGAAGCATGAGTGAGAGGGTGCTGCATAGATACTTTCATATTCCAGTCCATAAGTACCTTGACAAGTCAAAATGTACCAAGCACTGCAATCAGCAAGCTCCTTTCATGCTTTGTAGAAAAGTACAGCAAACTACAGGAAGACTACGTTAATCTGCCTCAGAACAGTTTTGTTTCCTCAAATGTAGGGTCCACCTGTGCCCTAACAGAATAGAAGTTTTGTAGTGAAGGGACCTTACTTCAGCCTATACCTAGGAATCAAACATCTTGGTATGGTAATTTTCTCTAAGCAATAATTTAGAGATGGAAATCATGCTGCTTAATAACCAAATGAAATAAGAATATTCTGGAATGGTAGTCATCTCTCAAACTGTAAAAACTTACTTGTTTGTCTTGGACTATACCAGTTCCTAAGGTTAATAATAATAATAACCCTAAGAGAGCTGTCTTAAAGGTGGACACTAGCTGATGAGCACATCTAATTTAGACTAGAAGACCCATCAGTTCCCAGGGAGTATGTCAGTCCTGCAAAACTTGTAGCTGGGCAGAATTTTCTACATCAAGAAACCAGCATTCAGAGTACCATGCTGGCTCCTACCAATATAGTTGTGAAGGAGGACATCCGACACCCTTAGCTTCACAAGTAAACCTACACCTTTTCTGAAGCTACCTACTCTATTGACTAATTAGGGTTTCTTACTAGTTATGAGGGATTTTCTTTTCATCTTTTAAAGAAAACAAGCAAAATCTTAACATCTTCAAAGGACAATCTATTTTAAAGATGCCTTGTTTAAGAATTTGCTTCTTAATTTAAAACCACAAATTAAAACTCTTTCAAAACCTTTCTTTTTGTACCATTCAGTACAAAACAAATGCTTAACAAACAAAGCACAAGAACTTTATTGTGGAGACAGTAAGTCTATAAAATCTCCAGTGATTTTTACCAGCTTGTGTGGAGCTGGTGTGCACATGTGCAATGGAGCACATAGTGCGGGACATGCTGTGCTTCCTCCACCACCCCAGAAGGTGCCGAGGAAAAATCAGAAGCCCAGCCTCCTACATACCCTCTACACAAGCTCCTACCTAGATGTGCAGAAGACTGCCTGCTGGTTCCAGGACTTGGTGAAGTTTGCCTGGGGATTGATGCCTCAGTCACATTGCTACAAGACTAAGGTGCTCTCTCTCTTCCAGCTGCTCCTGAAAACTGCATATTATAGATGTCTCTGGGAGAACCGTGCTTGTTGAGATGATGCTTGGCATGCAGCAAGGAACAAATACTGCTGCCTTTGACAGAGTCTAGAAATAGGGTTGTGCATCTTGAAATCTTGTAGTCTGACCACTTCAATTTAATCAGTCTTCCAAGTACAAAAGGTAGATCACTGTCAAGCAAAGATTGTTAAGTCTACACTGTCCAGCTTGCAGTTCTGAACTCAACAATCTTAGGTAAATGAGGGTATTAAAACTTGACAAATTTGTCACCAAACATGAGCATAGCTTTCTAGCAAGCTATACTGATAAACATCACTTTCAAACTGCTTTTCACATAAAATCAATGCTTTTTAGATCTTCAAAGACCAAGATAAAAATGCAGGGTATGAATCTGCAGATACATCAGTCTTTTAGTGTAGAATCTTGCTGTCTGCACTTACTTACTTTTCTCCAGCCTTTTGTTATAGGACATCAGACCAGTTTTGATTACAAGTAATCTACTTCCCTGCTCATTCAGTCTGTACAGCAAACCTCTGTCCTCTGAAGCTTTTCATCTGCTTTACATCAAAGTATTTTGCAGATCTTCTCATTTTTTCCCAACAGTTCTCAGATAACTTTTCAAGGAGAAGACGAGATGCTGGAGACGCTCAGGCAGTCAGCCTGGTAACAACAGTTCTTCAGACTTTCATCTTTTTCTCTCAAAGTGATGCTCTTTCCTGTCATCACAAATTACTATGAAAAAAAATAAGTATCTCCTTGACACAATTGTATTTCCCGGGCATTACTGATAGTTGGATTTTACTCAAAGTTGGTGGGAAGCAAGGAAAGCAATGTTTTGCCTGAATGCTCTTTGTAATGCCCACAGTTGTTTCACAGGCTGTAAATTATCAAAAGCATAATGGAGCCATAAGTGAAACTGAATCCTTCTTACCTACCATATGCTCTCAGAAAACAGCTGCCCAGCAATGAACAGTGGATAGTAGATAGTTAAGATGGAAACCTGAGCTGGGAGTTGGACCAGATATTCTCCAGAAGTCTTTTACAACTGAAATTCTATCAGAAGATATCACTAACCTCATTACGCCCTTCCACATTACCCATGAACAATGTATTTTGGGTATAATAGCCAAATTGTTTCATATTTTTAGATCATACTATCTTGTATATCCATCAAAATCATTCATATTTTTTCTCCCTCATTTTCTGCTGTTACTAATATGGAAAATTGTATATTTACCAAAGAATAAACCCATCTTATGTGTCTACCCATTCTATTCTCAGATCAAGTCTAGGTAGTTTCACAATACTATAATAGCATTTACTAATAAATTGAGACAGTCTGGAAAATATTGAACTTTGGAGCAAAAGAAATTAAAGCTTCAATCGTTTTACATTTCTCACAACTAGTGGAAAAACAGTTCTGTCTAAAAAGAAAGAAAATGAGTGTGGAAAGTACAAAAGCTTTAGATCTTTTAATATGGGCACCACTACTTTAATGAGAACTAACTGATTAGTACCTAAAGGCAAGCAAGGCACATAAGCTATTTAACTAAATAATTTCTCATATTTTATATGCCTTTCCAGGGTATCATTTATACATGTAAGAAATTTCAGCATTATACATGTCAGAAATTTTCAGTCTTAAAAACTGTTGTTCAATATTATTCTAACACTGGCCAAGTCCTCAGTGATGACATGTATTGAAACAGATGTACCTATATTTATGTAATTACAATTTTCCTCAATAAATCATTTTAAAATTTTGCTTCCTAGACCTATAATTTACAGTTAATGACTTTTGATTAATTCATAATCTTTCTGCAATGCATTTAGTAATAAGGCAGAAGAAAATGTGCTTTTTATCCTATTCACTCTTAGCATATGCTTAATTATATTCACAGCTGTATGATCAATCTTATTCCTGCTGTATCATTCCTACAGTAAATTTTGCTTCCCAATATTGCTATTTGCCTCTGTTGATGGCATTTTTGTCAAATCCGTCTAGGAACCCTGAAAGGCATCTTAATACCCAAACCGGATTAATGTGAAATAGATAATTAAAATATTATAATCTGAATTAAGGACAGGGATCGGAGAAGACATTTTAAAATATCCACTGATACTTTCCAGGGGAGCTGGGGTGGAAGTTAGCTCTTCTTCTTTTGAAGCTTCTGAGAGAATCTAAGAGTTATACAAAACAAAAACTACATGAATAAGCAGAAATAGAGGATCAATTAACTTCAAGTTTACCTGGCTAAGGCTACTTTTTCATTCATGTTGTGCTTTTTATCAGGATAAAAACTTAGATGAAGTGTCACAGTTTGCAGAGAGGGGGAGATATAAGGGGACAAAATGAAGTTTTCCCCATCTCTGCCAGTGACTTAGTTCCTCTTTCTGTTACACGGGAGGTGTGAGAGGCAATGGTGGCGGCTGCAGGCAGCTCTTGGCTGTGCTTATGCTTGAACTCTCCTTATTTGTCCCTTATATTCACACCTTGGTGCCTTGATAAATTTCTTCATGTCCCAATTTCATGCTTCTGACTTTTCCTCCATGTTTGCATCCTCCTTTTGTTGGTGACAGCTAATACCTTTTTCTAAATGTCCCTTTGACACTTGCTTCATGTGGACACTGTCAGTATCTCTTCTCTAACAAATGCAGAAGGAAGAGAAAGAAAAAGTGGTTTGTGTATGTCTCTTTCCCTAATGTGGTGGAAAGGATGCTAATAGTGCCTTGTTACCTGGACACTCTAAAGGATGTGTAAAGAATCGCCCATAGATCAGGATGCATGAAATCCACTAGCAACAGAGGTTTTGCTAATTATAGAGCAGACAGTTCTTTAATTCTTTGGTTTTGTAAGAAAAGACTTCATTACTCTGCAAATTATTGTGCTGTTCTGCTTAATTTGAAAATGACTTGCTTTTCCTCCTAATGATATACATCATTTGAGCAATTTATCACAACTTGTTGCAAGTCTGTAGTAGCTTCAGTCTATTCAGCATTAGAAACAAGTCATTTAAGCCATTTACTTTAATGTTATCTTTTTTTTTTTTTTTTAAACTGAGCAGGAGGAATTCAATTCAATGTTATTTTCAGTAGGCTAAAAAGCAGTGCCACCTTAGTTCTGCAACCAAAGACTTTGACATAATGCTTACTGAATTATTGTCATCCAAATACCTCTGGCTGTGTACATAATTAAATCCATGTTTTTCTTTAATGAGCTGATCAGCTTCTGCTTTGAAACTCAGAGGTCTGCAACAAGTTTAAAAGAATATAATGAATTATGGGGGTGCTTCATAGAATTCTTTATTATGAATATACTGAGTCTTTGCTCAGTGTTTCAGCCCAGTGTGAGTACACCAAATTAATCCTGTTCTGCTCTCCCTGCTGACATCCTCAGTGCCTGCATCTGGCTGTGCAGGGAGTTTATACTTCCAGATAGATGTCTTGGGCTGCAGCTATGACTTCTGATCCTTACATAGGTAGCAAGCAAATAACTTAGGAGTTCTTCTTGAATAAGTCCATAGTCATCTCCTCCACCAAAGGAACATGCTCTTAAGCAATGTTGCCTTTTCTTTGAGGTTGGAGGATACAGGGGAGAAAATAGTGCCTGAGTCATAAGTACAGTATTTGTGACATACCTTGAATAGCCCTAGAGGTTAGAATACTGAATTTAGTATGAAGTCCTGATTCTTTAAGATGTTTTCTTTCTTGTGGTTTTTGTTTGTTTGTTTGGGTTTTTTTGGTTTTATTTTCATGGGTTCTGCAAAGTTTTTCCGACAGAACCATAAATTTCTTTTCTTGTAGATAAGCTTTGTTTTCAAGAAAGCTGAATGCTTGTTGATAAATGGTATTGATATTTTAAAACTGCTTGCTTGCTACTGTTGCTTTGGAGACTTCCTTATTTTTTTGATGATAAAGTGATGTAAACAACTTCACTTTCCATAATTCCAAAACTGGCATTTTAAGACTGCAGGTGATTGCTAAGAAATAAGAAGCTATAGTTTTGATTTTGCAATCCTAGGTTTTTCCATTTACTTCTGTAGTGATTTTTTCCATCATTGTCGATGCTCTTATGCAGTGTTCTCCAGCTGCTCTGATAAGGTTTCTAACAAGGTTAGAAAAAATCCCAATCCTTTCATCAAATCAAAAGCTCTTCTTACTGTCTCAGCAATCAGAAATCTGCTCAGAAATGCTGTTCCTGCAAGAAAGGTCTTTTGCATATAAAAAGGATTCCAAAATACATACTCCTCAAATGTTCAAGTGAGGCATAAGGATTAAGAAGCCTATTTCAATAAATGTTTCATGCTGTACTTAGATGACAATCCCTATAACATTTTCCATGCTTTTGAAATGCTAGACAATCACTTCAATAATTTGCTATTTCCTGAGCTTTCTTATTCCTCATGATGGAAAAAGAATTCACTTAGCAGAACTGCTACATTTCCACATGCCTCAGAAACTAAATCATGTATTTGGCATTTCAAAGTTTGCTTGGGAATGATTTAGACAGGTTCCTACCATTGCAGGGAGTTTTGTGTAGGTTCCCTTATCATGTGCTTTGATGCTCCAAGGAACTCCCCCTGGATAGTGGTTTGGATCAGACTATACTATTTTTCTGCCTCTCACTACTGAGGAGCATCAGGGTGGAGAGGCACACTGTGTGCCTTCTACTATTATGGTCTCAGTACATATAATCACCTCTGTCCTGCGAGGAGACAAAAAGAAAGGCCACCGAGGCTAAGCTAAAATCAGGATTTTAGTCTGAGTTTTCAGAAAGTCTCACACCCATAATGCTGTTTTTGAAACAACTGGTCTTGTAACTCAGCCTTTTAAGCTGCAGATGCCACAAACAAGGCCAGTATTCCAATAGCAACAAATTAATAGAGGCAGAAAATGAGCCCCAGCTTTATTTTGCTGATTAGAAGGTGGTTTCTGAGTTCTTCTCAAAGAGAGAGAATTTCCCTCTATCTGAACAAATTAAAAAATTATTCCTTATTGATTTTACCTCTCTCTTTTTTTCTTCCCCCACATAGAAGACAGACAGATCAAGAAGTTCAGAAGTTCAGAAGAAAATGTGAGCTTTTCATTTTCCTGTTGTGTAAGCCAGCTTCCAGGGCAATCAGTCATGGGTCTGAGCATCAGAGAAGGACTGTATCAAGTGAGAAGGATTATTTCCAGGAGAAGTAAGGGTAATGACATTTTTGAAGGCTTAGTCAAACACACTTGAAAGGAGGGAGTTCAGAAGAGACTTTTCAGATGAGCGAGAAACAAAAAAAAAAATCTGATGTACATAAAAGACTGTGACTAATCTTTGTGAAGGGATGTTTGGAGAGCTTTTCATTGGAGTGTGAGCAGACAAAGTGCTTTAAAAAGAGACTCAGAAGAAAAGAAGCCATTGCATTCTACACTTCGGTGACAGCATACACATAAGGAAACAGATAAGGACATATATAACCATTAGAAATAGAACATACAGAAGGAATTAGAGATGCACACCATTTTTTAGGAGAGGTGATGTATTTCACCACTTTGAATCTTCTCTTCACTTTTTCTGTTCTCCACTGACATTTTATGTACTCTGTTACAGACAGGAAAAAAAAGCATATGCTACAGCTCTTTCAGCCTATGTCACTTTCAGCCATTTTCAGGTTTTGTACTGTAATACCCTGTCACCTAAGTAAAACAATGAAGCTCTCTGCATTGTGCATTATTCTGCCTGTATTATGTCCTGAGTATAGAGGTGATTTCAGCCCCAGAAAACTACAAAGTTAAGCATCCTTGGTTTTGTCCAAAGCAAAAAATATTTTCAGATATTCTTACTCTTATTTTCTAACCTTGTCTATCCACTCACGCTGTTGTCTTTGTTGCAGATACTAATTGAAACCCGTCCTATTCTTACAGCGTGCCTGCACAGAAGCTAGATAATTCAATACATTTTCTCAAATCCCAGTGTCTCTGAGAAGAGTATGGAATATACTGAAATGCAATTAAACCACCATACAGAGCATGACGGGAAGCGAGTGCCAGGGTGTTCATCACTCACAAGATGACTTGGCCAAACTAAAGTTTGAAGTTTAACACCAAAATGTATGCAACAAATTAATTTAACTTTCATATTGTCACCTCTGCTAAGAGGGAAAGGATGTTCTGCTTTCAGAACAAAGGAATGTCTGGTACAGGCCACTACTAACTATGAATGGCCACTGTTTCTGTCCTCTATTCAAAAGCAGTATGACCTATGACTTTAAACTAACATTCAGATCATTATCTGATCTTCAGGTTTCTTCAGGTTTTGTACTGCCTGAATCACATGAGAAAAGGTGGAGAGAAGGTTCAAAGTGGTAAAATGCATCACCTCTAAAAAATGGTGTGTATCTCTAATTCCTTCCAATTTCTAATTTATTATGAAGTTTTTTACCAGTGGAAAGGTATAATTTTTTTTTTCTTTTTCTTTTTTTTTTTTGTCATATTACTAGGAAAAAAATAATTATTTTTAGATTAGCTATCAAGCTTACCTCAGTTGGTTTCAATGCTTCTCATAACTGTTTCCATCATTTTGGACATGGACATAGCCCATGGAATCACAGTCTGCTGCAGCAAACAATCTACTGATTTAATATGTTGTGATTAGATCAGTGATAGATCTGTGTCTACTTTGTTGAAATGCTGCTTATTTTCACCATTGCAGTTTTAATGGAGATACTAAGTACTTAGTGGAAAATAAGAGATAACAATTTGGGGAGGATTTCTGAACAGCTGGAACCATGTTCTCATCTACAATGGGTCGTTGAAGCTAACATTTACTAGGAAGGTAATTCTTAAGTCAGCTCTTAGATATTCCTGAAAGAATCAATTACAGTAAACTAAGGATGCTTCTCAGTTACACTGA
>JAOEHX010045667.1:27521-40157 GCA_025448015.1 Bolborhynchus lineola
AAGGGAAGGGAAGGGAAGGGAAGGCAAGGCAAGGCAAGGCAAGGCAAGGCAAGGCAAGGCAAGGCAAGGCAAGGCAAAAGTGAAAAGGAAAAGAAGAGGAAAAGGGAAAAGAAAAGGAAAAGGGAAAAGGAAAAGGGAAAAGAAAAGGAAAGGAAAAGTGAAAAGGAAAAGGAAGGGAAGATTAAGTATGACTAACCAGAAAGCTAAATTAAGAAAGTATATAGTTATTGTAACATTTTTGCAAGCTATTGGGATTCTCATGAAGCAGAGATGCTGTGTCATAGGAAAAAAAATGAACCTGGCAGGAATATTGCTCTGCAACAGTGAATAGGCCAGGTATCTTCATCTTAACAAATTCTTTTCTTATGGAGAATCACTTAGTGTAATACCAGTCATACCAGGTTAAAGGATTAGACTCATGTCATGAGAATGTGGAAGTTGATTTAATAAGATTCCCCCTGGGCCTTCACTTCTCCTGACTCCCAGCCTTTCCTTGTAAGTTCCCACAGGTTATAACTGCCCATAAGACCTCTGTTTCTCTGAAAACAAGAATAAGAAGAAGGCAAAGAAATTAGGGTGTTATTTCTGCATTTTGCTGCTCTTAGGCTGAGACCCAGGAAGCATTAATATTACTCAGTTATGTACTATGCTGTGTATGCATATGATGTCCTTAGCAAAACTTGTTAGGCACTTTTCTTTCAAGTGCTGAACATCTAGTATATTACACCTCTTGATGGCAGCTTATGCAATGGTAAATTCATTGGCCATAGAGATGAACCAGTGCAGGTCAGACACAGCCTGACCAGAGATGCATGAAATCAGCCCACAGAATCAAGGGCCAGGAGAGGAGCTACAGCACCATACTGCAAGTCAGTGAAGAATTCATGGATGAGCAGGGAGTGAGAAACAGTTGTTTTGCAATGGCTGTGTGAGGCTCAATAGGATTGGAAATTACATTTGAAACATGGGATCTGAATATTATTTTGGCTGTTACCATAGTACCTGGTCAATATTAGAGGTTAAACTCTGGAGACTCAAAAATATGCATGATAATGACTTGCAAAAGTGACAATACCAGCAAATATACTGTGCTGATATTGTGGATAAAAGAAATGTAATTTAGATACTTGTGTACAGTAATAAACTGAAACTAATCAGTGGTGCATCTGCCAGGGAAAATAACCAACGGTTCATTCTGAGAAACGCATCATGTCTTAATTCCTGTGGCTTAAATATTAACTCATTATCTGTTCTTCATGGTAAGTAAAAGGAATGTTGTGGGTACAAGATTTACTTGTTAGTGAAATGAAAGCCCTTGAGGTTATAATAAGTGTATATTGTGTGAATAAGAACTGCTCCTGGTGTGGTGAAGAAAAGCCGTTCTCTGAATCCCATTTGGCAGTACACAAATACAAAGTTCTCTACAGGGTTGGAAGCAAACATCAAAAAGACAGGAGTAAGTTTCTGTTGGCAGGCAACTGAACAGGGAATGCAGCTACAGGTTGGGCAGAGAAGAGATTAAGAGCAGCACTGCAGAGAAGGACTTGGGGGTGTTGGTTGATGGAAAAATGAACATGAGCCTGCAGTGTTCTCTTGCAGCCCAGAAAGCCAACTGTATCCTGGGCTGAATCAAAAGGAGCATGACCAGCAAGTCAAGGGAGGTGATCCTGGCCCTATACTCTGCTCCTGTGAGACTTCACTTGGAGTATTGTGTGCAGTTCTGATGTCCTCAACATAAAAAGGATATGGAATTGTTGGGAGTTGAGAGGAGGGCCACAAGGATGATCGGGGGACTGGAGCACCTCCCATATGAAGATAGTCTGAGAAAGTTGTGGCTGTTCAGCCTGGAGAAGAGAAGGCTGCATGGAGACCTCATAACAGCCTTCCAGTAACTTCATTAGTAGTGAAAGGACAAGGGGTAATGGGTTAAAACTTAAACAGGGGAAGTTTAAATGGGCTATGAGGAAGAAATTCTTTACTGTAAGGGTGGTGAGGCCCTGGAATGGGTTGCCCAAGGAAGTTGTGAATGCTCCATCCCTGGTGGTGTTCAAGGCCAGGTTGGACAAAGCCTTGGGTGATATGATTTATTGTGAGGTGCCCCTGCCCATGGCGGGGGAGTTGGAACTAGATGATCTTAAGGTCCTTTCCAACCCCAAGTATTCTATGTTTCCATGTTTCTAAGCTTGTTTCATTCAGAACATGTTCTTTTGTTTCAATACCAATCTGCAAGTTTCCTTTAACTAGAAAGAATCTAAAACTCACTTGCTGTCACATCAGTTTTTGGCTTTTGGATGCTATTTAATTACATGGTCAAAACTTGCACAGTTTTGTTTTTTTTTTTCCTCTTCTTACTTATTCAACCCCAACTTCAGCTGAGAGAATTCCTTAGGAAGAGGAAGTTAACTTTGTAGCTGTGTTTTCAAACTCTAATCATTTGATTTGTGAGAAGGTGAGAAAATATAGGCATGTGGATATCAAATCTCATCTCTATGAGGTGATAGAGTGATGCTTGAGAAGGATGACTGAAAAAGCTGAATTTGTAGGTTGGAATACTGCATCTTTCAATTACATGTAGCCAGTCCCTTAAGAAGTTACAAAATACAGTTTATCCCTCCTCAAAAAATAGACTGATAATATCTGTTCCTTCCACTTTTATGATTATTTCTTAAGTTGTAAACATTCACTGCTCCTTTCTAGGTGGTGGCAAAAACCCCAAGAGGTTAGGCTAAAGAATATGCTGGTATCCTAAGCAAAAGGATGCTCTAAAAAACTTTCACATGGCACTATTATTACTACAGACATGACAGCAGTTGTCTTGGGTTTTTATGAGTGATTTTGCAGAAGATTCAGCAGTTGCAGTTCAGTCCAGCAACTACTTATTCATGTTTGTGTACATGTGTGGTGGGAAAGGCCCTATGTACATCCTTTGTCTTTACTATGATTATCATCAGAAAATTTAAGTATCAGATTAATATCTTGAGCGATTCAGTAAGAAATAATTTCATAGTAATAGATTTACATATAATGCATAGATAAACACTTATTTGTGAATAAGTATGCATCAACAGTTTCACATATAAACTCTGATTTACTATTCATAACAAGCAAAATAACTTGACAATAAGCCAAATACAGGATAATACGGAATATTTTTTTTCAATTTCTGTGACAGATGATTTTTAGCTTATGGTGATAGAAAATATTGAAACACGGCTTTGATCTCTTGTACCTAACATATAGTTGCAAAGATTAAATGTTGCTGAGCAGCTTGCTTTGATGGCTTTCCAATGATTTGCAAAGCCTTAAGGATTTCACAGTGATTAACTCTACCATATGCTTTTTTCAAAGGCCAATTTTGCCAGGCCATCAGTTTATATGCAGATCAAACTGGCAAATTTCAGAATCAAGTAAGGTAAAAGGTAATCGCTTATAACTACTTTTGGTTATCTCCTTGTAATAGGAAAGTTACAAAATAAGGAAGATATATGGGTCATAAATGAAATTCCCATTTGAAATGACAGCTGGAGTAGCAGAAAATTCTCCTGTTGTCATGGGTTGTTGCTACCAGTTATTTTACATACGAATTGTTTCACTCATCTCTGGTTGGCAAGTTTTCTTGGCACTGCCAATATTTACAGTGGCTAATTCTGTGAGCAAATGCTGAGAAATATTTTCTTCTCTAACTGCTTATGAATGTCTTTTGTTTGGCACCAGAAAGAAAGCAGATTTCTAAATAGACATTAGAGTTTTGGGGCCCTGGAAATGGACAGAAATAGCCAGGAATGAATAAACACAACAATATTTAGCTAGTAAGGAAGATGGTTAGAGAAACCCTTCTGCAGCAGCTGATGACCCAACCAGATGATAATGCAAGTCTTGCTGCTCTGACCAGTAGACAGTGGAGTGAAGCATAATAGGTACTGGCTTGCAGGAAAATGTGAGGTGCCGGTCACAGTAGACTTCAAACCAGGGTCAGGAAATCATGAATCCCCAAATATGCTTTATTACTATTGTGAATAGATCAATAAAATCCAACTCACATAATCTTATATACATTTTTGCATGTAGCATAGATTTACAGCTTTCCTGGGCTAACCAGAAGGCGAAGAAGGCAGGTCACTTACTTTGAAGAATCCTTTGTTGTATGAAGGAAACAAACAACAGAGAAGGAAGAATTTCTAAAGCTTTTCCTTGGAGACAGCATGGAAGAAAGCGTGAGGGATGTGGGAAATTTAATTGCCAGCCTCCAGGATTTCCACACTACATATGCTTTTTATCAAGCGTCCTGGGTTCAGCAACGTCAGCCCATGGGATTTATATTCCTTCGCTTCTCCTCCCCATCTTCTTACAATAGAAAAGTGGCTTGTGAACCCACATCTTACCACACCACTTAACTGCCTGTTCAATTAAATTTGCTGCTGGTGAATGCAGATGAAATTAAGGTGCTGAACCATCAACTAGGGAAGCAAGGTAGAAGCATTTCTTGACTGTTTCTTGCCTCACTACAGGGATGGTCTGTTTGTGATGTGACAAAGAGGACTATTATCATTTGTATTTGAGCTGCTGAAGGGTATCTTGAATCACATATATTTGTGCAAGGTAAGGACAAGGGCCAGTTGTTGTACAACACAGAAAACATGGCAAAAATATTACCTGTCTCTCTTAAAGGTAAAGAGATGTTAGCACTGAAGACAAACTATCAGGAGGGAGTAGACTCTTCCTGTCAATGTATTAGGTCTGAAACATGACAGTGAAAATATTCAGAAGTGTGAGTCCTTCCTTGCTTTTTTCCAGGCAAAAAATACGCTCAGTTAGTGAAGAGGATTTGATGGCCTGCAGACACATGTTGACAAACAGTGAAAGGTGAAAGTCACACTAAAAGGGAAGGAACAGAAGAGCCAGTATTGAATGCATCTTCATTTTTTTCTACTTTGCCACTGTTCTAGGGTGAAGAGACTGGGAATTTATGACTAGAAATGCAATAGAAAGTAGGGAAATATTTTGGTTCAGGATGAAAAGAAAGTTAAATGAAATTAAATGAGATGGGAGGAGGAAGGAGGGAAAAGAAAAGCTTTGGTTTTGGATAAATTTTATTTTTCCAAAATAAAGGCATTTTGTTTGGCTTATGTATATTTGATATAACCTACTCTTTTTTTTAACTGATAATTTGAAATTAAATTTTGAAAGGACTTTCTAGTTCGGAAAACAATTTTCAAAACCCACAAAATCACTTTCAAAAGCCTTTTCAGAAAAGCAGAATTCTGGTTGAATAAAAAAGGTGATGCTCCAACCTTGGATTTCTTCTACAATTGAGTTAAAATGAAACCACACTTTTAAAATGAAAAAAAGTAAATACAAGAATAAGCATTACTAAAAAATAGCCAAAAGCCTGTTATTTAGAGACAGGTTCAGATCCCAAGCCTCTCTTGCTCTCAGATACTTGCATTCTGAAAGTAAGAAAACATCTGCTTTTGTTGATGTTATTATTTTAATGACAGATTTCATAATAACACTTTTTAAAAATCTGACTTTTTTGTAAGTCCTTATATATCCCTTTGTCAAATAAGTGCCATTATAATATAGCATATGCTTTATCTGAAATCCTAACTATGCCAGACATTTACGGAAATTTCATTTTCTGCTCTATTGGGCTTTTCCTTCCACATACATGTACCATATTTCAGAACACAGCAGGACTGCGTAAAATAGAAGGGCAGGCTACTGGTTGATATTGAAAGGTATCATTAGTGAAAATGAAATTAACTGGATTATGCATGATTTGCTGATGGTTCTTACAGAAATACCAGAATAAAACAGCAGGCCTTCTTGAGGACAAAAATCATGTAAACAAAGCATGAAAAACCTAACCAGGAAGCATTAAACGTCTGAAAACTATAAAGAAATGAACCATAATTGCTAGCCTGCTGGGCAGTTTGCAACCACAGACTCTTAAATATTGTTTGCACTCACGCAAGAAAGCACTTTTTTGCCTACAGAAATGAGATCTACTGATGTGGCTGCCAATGCCCGTCTAATGACAGAGAAGTCCTGTAGCCAGGTATTGCACACAGGGAAAATTAGCAGAATTCCATTTACCTTGGTTTACTACATGCATGCGGCTCTGCATAAGACTGCTGACCCTTGCTGAGATGTGTGTGTGTGCCTGATGTTTGATACACGCATGTATTCCTGCTGTTTAGGGGCAGGGGAGTTGGAACTAGATGATCTTAAGGTCCTTTCCTACCCTAAGTGTTTTATGATTCTAAGTGTATTTTCATTAAATATTTCATTTTTGGGTGTTTTCTTGTTTTATCTAGCTGCATTAATCATTCTCTGCAGTGATCACATCACAGAACTAGCACAGATGCTCAGCCCCTTGTTGCTGGGCACCTTACATCTGCCTCCACTGAACCTATGGTATTCCCTTCATAACTGCATCTTTTCCATCACTAAATCTTTGTGCTTTTTACAGTGTGGAGCATACCCCACTCCTTAGTGCTCATTTTATTCATCTTATATCAATGAATTAGCATAGTCTTTATAGCCTATTGCTAGTAAATTGAGGTAGTCTTCAGAGTAAATTATTCCAGAAATGTCCTTCAAACCCTGGTCAACTCGATAGTTTAAACACAGTGTTCAGTCTGTTTGTCATTTACTTCATTCTGTTTGTGAAACTCCTGAAAGTAAGTTTTTAAAAACAGTTTTTCTCTTCAAATGACAAAGAGAAAAAACTACCAAGACTTGATTGCAAAAATCTAGCAGTTGCCCCTGTCCACACAAATGAACTTTGAAGATTTTCCTTGTTTTTCACATTGAGTACATGAATGTCAAACTGATCCATGAGTTTTTAACATCATAAGTGCTGTGGTATCTAGAATGTGCATAAAACAATGAGAGGTCCTCCAAGCTTGCTGTTATTGAGCAAAACTCTCCTTAGACTTTGAAAAGCATCCCAGGTGAGTTTTTCAGTTTAAAGGTATAGAAATTTAGTGCATTACATTTGTGCAGTGCCAAATGTAGCTGATCAAAGGCTTTTTAATGCATCACAAGGTCTTGCAGCCTGTTCTAATCTGAAGCCTGCAAGCTACATAGGTCATAAGCACCTTCTGAGTATTTACATATTTACTTCTATTTGGAAAAGTAATCTGAAAGAAATATAACCCATTTGATGACTTTTCCCAATAGAAGTGAGCCTGAGGCTTCTAGTAACATTTCTCATTTTCTGTGAAATCTTTAACGTAATATTGGTACAAAAGTTTCACTAAAACATGAAAGTTTAAATACTTGGGCTTTACACAATAGGGTATATATATCAAGTGAACATTAAGAAAATTAAAATACTGCATTACTGCAGTAAGCTGTCAGTGTAGTGTTGTGCTTGAATGGTTTCTGTAGTTTATCAGCCAGCTTGCCCAATGTTGGCACCTGAGTATGCAAATGAGTAATAAATAAACCTTGTAGGCTTTGTAAGGTTCAGATTTAAAACTGTGGTCTGTGTTAAGGAGACTGTTGCAGCATTTTCAACATTTTCGTAGGAACAGCAGGATATTGTAACACTACTTCAGTAATATTAATTCAGAGCCAGTGGGGCCATTCTTTGTGGCAGACAGTAAGACGCTGGCTGTTGTGCAGAGAAGCAGGTACTCCACAGATACATTTCTCTTCAATGTCTTCTACTGTAGCTCCAGGTATTTCTCAAGCACCTCTTATCCTATTTTGAATTTTGTGAACCTTTCTGCTTCACTGCTGTTTATGACAGTCAGGCCCAGCATGCAGAAAATTCATTTACTCTTTGAGAATTACTGTTTCTGCTGTGAAATGTAAATTCGCTGATTCCAGTTTCATGCACTGGATAGTAACTCTCACCTTACCTTTTTAGGCTCATCTAGCTTTCCTTGTGTGTTCAAAAACTCTGTGTATATGCTCCTATAATTACCCCAAATACAGACTAAGATTTCATTGTTTCACTTGTGTATCTACGCTGCTTTTGACGAATAACTTGATGTGCATCCTTAATTTGCTTCCTCTAGAGGGGGTAGTTAGTACATATATTACTTGCAAGAAAAAAACAAGATTCAGTCCTAAAACACTGCATGTGATTAAGTGCATCAGATCGGTGCCTAAATCAAATAATGAGCTTGCATAAAAGGCTTAGGCATTGGCCTGGAAAACGCTAAGGGACAAGGATCATTAAACAAGGCAACAGTCACATGAATTGTCACAATACTTTTCTATTGCATTCCATGGCTACATAAAGGTAACTCTATAACCATTTCAGTTGCATTGAAACATAATTCCATTTTGAAATCACATTTTCACTTCATTTCAATTCACAAAAATTGAAATGCAGTTCTATTCAGTTTCCCTTTTTCTCTCGTGTAGATCTGAAAAGCTGACTTGCTATTCCTTGTTTTTTTGATGCTAAGTACTCATGCTTATGGTGCTATCACTACACTTGCTCATAGACTTAATAGTTCTTTGCCATATGGATTAAAGCAGACAGGCTAGCTTTAGCTCTTGGTGTTTTTTTCTGTCTTAGTTTCTAAACAAGGATTAATTTCTCACACCTAGTAAATTGTCCCTACATTTTTATGGGGGAAAAAAAGAAATTTACCCTAAACTCATTCTTTAGCCATAATTAGTAATTTGTGCCTGAAAATTTACTGACACTCAGATAATGTTCATAAAAATTACTGTGCAAAACCCACAACTCAATACAAGGTGGATTTTTCTCCACTGAACTTTAGAAAGCAATTAAAATGCAAAGCCATAGGTTGGCTTGGTTGGGGTTTTTTTAAAAAGAAAACTTTAAGCATCTAGCTTTCAGCATTTCCAATACGTTTCAGAAATGCAAATGAATACTTTCTCCTTATTAATTGCTCTTCACTGTTACAAAGGCTGGTTGTACAAAACTGTGTGAACGCTAACAATTTTGTTGCTAGTCAGTTCAGGTTTGTGCTTATGAAAAACTTCCTCGGTGCTCATTCTACGCTGTAGAGAGAAAAACAAAATCAGTAATTTCTTCATCTTCATTTCATGAATTAGTGAAAAATTAACCACATAAGTACACTTCCAACAATTTCAGGTGACTCTTTCATGGGAAGTACCATCTTCTGAACAGAAATTTGACTGATTGTCTGCTCCAGCCATCCTAGCCAATTGTTGTGTTTTGTACAGGGAAGATGCAGGCAAAGCCATGGGGAGGCTGGTTACTGACATGGGTTGCCACTACCACCAGTCTTGTGTCGAAATACAGTTCAGCTTCTTTTGGAACAAGATAGCTGAGCCTGGAAGAGCCACTGCCTCAGGTAAGGTCTACTTAAGAAAGCAACTACATGAGGAAAAGAAGGTTTTAGTAAAGAAGCTGAAGGTAAATGCAAATTTTGGAGCAGCATGTTTGCAACAAGAAGCAAAGTATTGCAAAAGAAAATATAGACAGGGTTTGTAGCTAAACAAACATTTCCCCACACGCACACCCCATAGAAAGTGAAAAAAAAAACAAAGCCTTTTGGGAAGAGTCCTGGATAGAAAGGCTTGAAATGCAAGAGAACCTCCTCAGTTCTTGCTGAACAAGGTGTTCACTTTCTAATAATTAAAAAAAAAAACCTTCACTTTTTTTAGTGTTGTTTCTTCTTTTTGAGAAACTTGCAAAGGCCTCAGATCTGCCTTAACGATGCAATTTGGTAGGGAGAACACTGTGGCTGAGACTACGTTATAAATTAACACCCTTATGAAATGCCTACCTACTCATCAAAAATTAATAATGCCTTTTGTTCATCTTTCCAGTGGCCAGTGATGTATTTAAAGTCCATTTTAGAAATGTAGAGTTTTTAGACGCAGACAAGAGGCACAGTCTGTGATGATTCTTTGAGCTCTCAAATTATGGGATGAGTGTTAAATGAAGCATCAACACTATGATGAATTCAGCTTTCACCAAGTGAAATATACTCCTGTAAAAGCTATACAAAGCTCATAGCAGATCTCTGACAAAAACATGGTACCATCAACATGTGTATTAATAAGTTTTTCAAGTACTAGTAATTAAGAGAGTAAAAATATTATATTTTTCCCATTTTAGTTGGAAAACAGCATGAACTGTAGGAAGGGTTCTCTCATAGAAGCACATGCTGTGACCTAAAACCGTGCACAGGCATAAGGAAAGAGAGGGGCAATAAATATACGAATTTCATTTTGATGCAAAGAAGGAATTGAAACCTCAGAGTTTTCGGTCTTTAACAAGGAGCTTTGCAAGACAAGACCTAAGTCCGTTAAACTCCAGAAGTGCCTGCTTTACAAATCAATGGGACAAGAGAGCTGCTATGCAAAATCTTTCCAGCTAAGTGCAATTTTAATAGCATTGGCAAACTTTTTTGCAATTTTATTGCACTATTTCTAGCCTGTGTTTTCAGAACTACTCAGTTTTATGTTTCAAATAGGCCTCTAGGGATAAAATTAATCCAAATTTCTCAAACTTTTCAAGCCATTCTATTGCTACCAATATTAAAATCCCTAAAATCATGCTATGGGGAAAGCTTTTACCAATAGGAGCATTACAGGAAAAGTTCTCAAAGGTACCGAGCATGCACTTGGACCTTCAATTGTTTTCTCAAGTGCATTCAAAAGTTACTACAACAGCCCTGTGTAAAATTCCTGCTTGAAATGTAGTTATGATGCTGACAACTGTATTGAACCTGTGCTACAGATGGACTCTAGTGTTTCTAAAATAAAATAATAATGAAAAAAGCCTTATCCTTAACCTTCCCGGGCATAATTTTCATGTACTCCTCTTTGTAGCTGTCAACTTTATTTGCATTTCATTGCTGTGAATTTGAATTTCCTGCCTATATTTCCTCTGTGCTATGTATTGGATGAATGGGTTTATTTTCCCAGTTTTCACCTCAGCTCAACAAGTTCAGAGTTTAAATTAAAATGTCCTTCTTTCTCTTGTACATCTTAAAATATATATAAAAATTCTCCTTTATCATTCAAATTTACATATTTATATTTTCCTCCTCTTTAGTCTTGTGCATACAGACTTCTATGGAAAATCCTTTTTCCCTTTTTTCTGTTTGTATTTTATTCACCTCAAGTGTGTCTTATCATTCTAAATTTAAAATTAAATTTCAAATTTTAAAATTAACCATCCTCTTTACTTTTTATTGACCATATCAGAAGCCAGTTTTCAGCTTGGCATTGGAGTAATTATTTAAACAAGTGTTCATTAACTTTGTCATGAACATATGCAGTAAAATGCAATATTTTAGAAATGCAAAATATGTTTAAAAGGAAAAACTAAAGGTTCAACCCACCTGTCTACAAATGTTAACAAAATTGCTAACCAGAGCTGATTGGCTGCAGTCACTTCCATCCCCATAATTTTCAGTGTCAGAAAAAAATTACGGGGAACTGAAGTCTACAACATTCAAAATTTGGTTTAGTACATATAATTTATCTCTACCCACACTCAATTTAACAATATAGTATGAGGCTTGTCTAATTTCCTTGTTCCAACACACACAACCACCATTGAAGTTGATGTGGTTTATTTTATTTTACAGAGCTATTCCAGCTCAGCTAAATTAGCAGGAACATTTTAATCAAAGCTTTAATCAAAGGTAGACCTTTGCCAGTCCCAGGGGGATTACAGTTTAGCGTATGCAGAGGGTGTGTTTGGTTAAATACATCTATGCACTGATATATGATTGACTCATCTCATGATTAGCAAACTCATGATGCATACACAAGGCTCAAACTGTATTATTTGAGCACAACATTAACAAGCTTAAAATAATGTCAGCATTATCTTTCTTCCTTTTGTGCAGTCTTCAAAGCAAAATTACATCCTGAGTATTTGGAAAACGATGCAAATTACTGACCTTCGGAGAATTACAAAGTGAATACAGGTAAAGATGAACTTGAAACTATGTCAGCTTCTTGCCTCCTTGTAGTTCCTCCAGTGGAGAAGTGCAGTTTAATTCTCAATGAGTTAGACATGTTGCACGTTGTTAAACACTTGATGTTTACTTTATGATAATGTTTAGGAAAATGTTGCATCAATCACACATCTCATTTTAGTATTCACTTGTTCAGTACAAGTGTTCTTGTGAGACCTATTATATTTTTCAGTATCACTTCTCAACAAAGACAAAGTAGAAAATATACAACAGCATTCCTTTCTGAAAACAAATAGACTTAACCGAGCTTAGATTGAGGTCTTAAGCCATTAACAAAAAAGCACTATATATCTAACAGTACGTAAACCTGTTCTGGTTCTCTGGAAATATTATAAATATTATTTGCTATGTGTTCCTACTCTTAAAAAATAGCACAGCCAATTGGAAATGTGATCGCACTAACCATATTAAAAGGGTATATTTTTACACTAAAAACCAAAATACAGTTTTTTAATTTCATGCATAATATCTAAGATACTGTATCAAGAATACAGAGACAGGCTCTTCATAGTAGATCAATGGGGAGTACAAAAGACTATGTGCACAACTTTAAACAAAAGAGCTTCTGACTGGATATAAGGAAGTCCTTTTTCCCCACAATGACTTTGTCAGTCACTTATGTGGATCTGGTGATGCATATCCTGTTCAGCTCTACCACATAGAATAATAACCCATACTCTTG